>OZ024918.1:18196845-18230561 GCA_964017125.1 Flabesymbios commensalis | reverse complement strand
CAACACAGTGTGGTAAGCGAATCCTCTACAAATTTGAATAATAGACAGGGGATCGTCGTCGGTCAATTGACATCTGTATTTTGTAGGCATTTATGCGGATCCAGGAGTCTGAGCGAGTGTCCATGACGTCCCACCGCGCGGACTATTGACGCAATCCCCAATTGGGCCCCCCTCAATAAAGGATTCTGGCACATGCACTGACGTAAGTCCACAGCGAATTAACCCTCTCGGGCCAGCGACGCGCGGGCTCATTTTCATATCCTCTGCAAACGTGAGACCGATGTTGGTTCGCTGTTGGGCCAGCGTCGCAGACGCTGGCCCAACAGCGAACCAACATTGGGACAGCGCTTCATGTTAGCTGGAGCGGTATAGATTTGACAAACGTATAGGATGTGGCATAGTAACAGCATAGCTGCTACCTTTATCTTTGAAATGTAGCCAAACAAAATATAGTTTATTACGTCTAGTCCATCTAATTTGTATTTTGCTGGTTTGATGAATTGCAATTGAATGCAATTGCAATTTCATTTTGTGAAGCTGGTCTCTTAAAGTGTTAACTTTTAAAGTACGAAATCGTCAGTTAGTGTTCTCATCGCATAAAAATGCAATTTTCAGCTTCACATGCTCAAATTGTTTTAAAAGCGATACAGCTGTCCCACACCCGAATTGTTAAAATTGGTTTATATCTCCCCTGAGGTTCAGTATTAGAATGAATATTTGCGGTCCCCACTGAAGATTTGTGAAGTGTTACAAGATCAATGCCTATGGGGATATTGCGGGGTGCATCAAAGCCAATCAATCACTGCCTACATTGTGGCTATGTGGCAGAGACCACAGATAGTGTGGGAAAGTCACAGCAATGAATAGAAATACTCACTCACTCACTCACTCACTCACTCACTCACTCACTCACTCACTCACTCACTCACTCACTCACTCACTCACTCACTCACTCACTCACTCACTCACTCACTCACTCACTCACTCACTCACTCACTCACTCACTCACTCACTCCTCACTCACTCACTCACTCACTCACTCACTCACTCACTCACTCACTCGCTCGCTCGCTCGCTCGCTCGCTCACTCACTCACTCACTCACTCACTCACTCACTCACTCACTCACTCACTCACTCACTCACTCACTCACTCACTCACTCACTCACTCACTCACTCACTCACTCACTCACTCACTCACTCACTCACTCACTCACTCACTCATCCACTCACTCACTCACTCACTCACTCACTCACTCACTCACTCTCTCCCTCACTCACTCACTCACTCACTAACTCACTCACTCACTCACTCACTCACTCACTCACTCACTCACTCACTCACTCACTCACTCACTCACTCACTCACTCACTCACTCACTCACTCACTCACTCACTCACTCACTCACTCACTCACTCACTCACTCACTCACTCACTCACTCACTCACTCACTCACTCACTCACTCACTCACTCACTCACTCACTCACTCACTCACTCACTCACTCACTCACTCACTCACTCACTCACTCACTCACTCACTCACTCACTCACTCACTCACTCACTCACTCACTCACTCACTCACTCACTCACTCACTCACTCACTCACTCACTCACTCACTCACTCACTCACTCACTCACTCACTCACTCACTCACTCACTCACTCACTCACTCACTCACTCACTCACTCACTCACTCACTCACTCACTCACCCACTCACTCACTCACTCACTCACTCACTCACTCACTCACTCACTCACTCACTCACTCACTCACTCACTCACTCACTCACTCACTCACTCACTCACTCACTCACTCACTCACTCACTCTCTCACTCACTCACTCACTCACTCACTCACTCACTCACTCACTCACTCACTCACTATCGTAAGCAGATAAGTAGGGCAATTTTTGTTCGGCTTCGGGATCCTATCATCCGCCATATAGCGCTACCATTTAAAGGGGAGGTAAATCACGCATAATCTAGTGAACTATAGACATTAATCACGCACGAGCTAATAAAATGTTTGTTTTTTCCAGCAAACACGAGATGTTGATCCAATACTGTTTCAATATTGGCCAGCGTCGTAAATGGTGGAGCAGCATTTAGACAGCATTTGATCAGCATCTCGGTTCTGCAAGGCTTCGCAATAAGAACTCAGTTCAAGTAATAACGCATTAATCATCTTAATTGACTTGACCAGATACTTCAGGAAATGCAATTTCATTGGCAGCCTCGAAACTATTAACTTGACATTAAAAGTAGTTTACAATAAATGTAATTGCGGCATTCGAAATGTTATTTGAGCTACGCCATGTCTCATTGGGCCTATTAGGAAAGTAATGAGAAACGTTAACCTAATAAAGCCCAAAAATTCATCGGAGACATATTCGTGTAGTATGTCTTGCAGTACGTTGTCTCAATGATGGGCAAACTCTTCGGACGTACGCCCAGCGTTGCCACAGCATCTGGCGTCGACTATTTAACAGCACCGGTCTTATCACAGCAAGCAGGCGATGTCGATACAATGCTGTCTTAATGTTGAGCCAGCGTCTTCGACGCTAGCCCAACGTTAATCCAGCATTGGATCATCGTCTCGTGCTTGTTGGGTACCAGGTAAGCTAATTAGCTGTGGTCTATTACCAATTCACGTCCCAATATTCCAATTTGCCGCTTGCAATTTCCGCCAGTGACTGCGCATGGACAGTGTATCTGGTGCGGCCATTGCTTCCTGGTCAACATAAGACTTCGGGCGGGAGCTGGCCCGCCGCAGGTCCACGTTGGCCGGACGTTGAGCTGCCATGTTGAAGATGGTAGCTGGTGGACCACCCCTTTACTGGCGTGTCACTTCGCAGTGTTCGTTCTTGACCTTGGAATGACAGCGATGGTGAACGCGCAGGGAAGGCGCATCAGAGAAGACACGGCGGACATGCATGGTCTTTGTCTGAGCATGCCAGCATCCCCCTTGCCAGATGTCGCGCCAGAGTACTGCAATGCAATGAAAAGCCACAAGGCGGTATCTCCTGACTTCATAAATAAACTGATACTGCCTATTGGCCTTGCAGAGCAGAACATTCTAATGCAAAGGCAAACAGCTGTAACTGCATATCTAAAAAATAAGCAGTTACCGCTGTTTGTCTTTGCAATGCAGATCACTGCAGATGTAACCGTCCACGTGAACAATAAGCGATTATAATAATTTTTTCTTTGCGTACATGAACAGTGAGTAGTCACTGCTGTTTGCTCTTGTCTGGTTTTAAACCCTACAACGCTGAAATATTTTAGCATAGACCGTGGAGACCAAAGGGTTGTTTTAATTTAAAATCGTCATAGGCCTAATTGTCTTAGTGAGCTCTTTCCGCTTCATTTGAATACATGTGTTATGGGTCTACGGCCACTATACTCTAAACAATATACGTTCTTTAGAAGGAACCCTTCAGTACTATTACCATGCAACCCCAGGAGAACCCTTGCAGGGTTCTCCTGAGGTTGCATGGTAATAGTACTGAAGGGTTATTTTTAAAGAACCTATATTGTTTAGAGTGTAGATATATTTTAATCCATTCAGTGCGGTGACCGTCTTTACACATATGAATCTAACGTCTACAGACGTCAGATTTTGACGTCTGAAGATGGTCCCAGCGCTGAAAGGAGTAAGTTAGCAGGTACGTAACTGTTGTTTTCTTAGCAGGAGTCGTTCTAATACCGGGCCAGCTTCTGTGACTGAGGCCCCTGCATTAAAATGGCTTTGTGTATATATATGAATATTGCTTTACGTCGCTTTCTGCACAATCATAGCAATATCGCGACAGCAGGAAGCCCAAAGCCGGGACTATGCCCTACTCTTATTACGAATAAAAACGGCTTTGTGTGGATGCTGAGCGTCATTAGCAGTGATGCCGTGTTCTAAGACAGAGTTATGATAAATGGCAAGGTCATACGGATAATGCCCTGTAGGCTGAGGCAGGCGTGCTGCCCACACTCGTGGCATCTGAAGAAGATGCTCACCTACTTGTCTATTCAAATGATTCCCATCAGATGTCACCCGCTGTAAGTCGCCAAGTGTGTGCCAAATTCACTGTGACAAACACATTACATAGGCCCACAGGGATGGGTGACCCCCTGTACTATGGAATAGCCCTGATCATCAGGGCTATTCCATTTTACAGCATTGTTCATTCAGCATAGACCATTGGTCTGTGTGCTACATAAGAATAAAAATATACATAAATTCCCAGCAAACACGATGCATTGAAACAATATTGTTTTAATGTTGGGCCAGCGTCGAAGACGTTGGGCCAACATTCACACAACATTTTTTTCAGTGTATCGTGTATGCTATGACGTATGATGCGTGTAGAAGCGATGGGAAATATGTTAAAAGGTGGACAATGGTGGCTGCACACAGTTATCATCAACGTTAATCGTTTTCACCTTTTTCTCAAACTCTGATATATACGCGCTGCTGGCATAATAATCTCAATATCTTTTTCCAACAAGCCATGTACTTTGACAGAAAATTTTGTGTGATAATGGTGATAAATATTGTATCTAACAGGGGGGTCTCTGGTCCCTGTGCATATGCCGCTAAGCAGCTTCTGGTGTTTGCATTTGAATGGCAGAATTTGTCCACGACACAACAGTCATGGCGAGACATGGCGGGGAGATGCGGATAGCACGGGCAAAGTAATCAACTAGATACCCCACCTCACTGAAAGGGGTTTACAGTTCGCCCAACGTCTCTCAATTAAATTAATAATTTGCATACATATTTTTTGTTCTACAATGGCAAATGGTTTATGATCATTGTACCGGGAAAAGCAGACAAACGTAACGGCTCATTTTTCAAAAAACACTACGGTTTATCATGCTTCTGGTGTCTATCTTTGCATTGTAACACATATGGACCCTGTATTAAAGTAATCTAAGCATTATGCTAAACTGGACCAGAGCAGCAACCTAGACTAATGAATGTACCAGCATACCCATTAATCATTCAACCGCCAAGTTATTTAGTTGGAATTTTCACCCACTTGAAGTTGTGTAACGCTGACGCGATTCACAAGTTCAAGTGAGATAAAATTATTTAGATTTGACAAAGTGGGCTTCAAAAATCTGAAATCTTGATGATTAATGTCACGTTCAAAATCTGGAATTTAATGTGCTAATAAAAATTATTCAAAAATTAATATAATTGGATCCGGAGGTTAAAAGGTTGAACTACCCAATTCCAGTTGGTGGACTACCGTGGTGGCCATGCTATATTCCCATGATGATCTGATCACTTGGATAGCGTGCAAAAGACAGAAAGCGCATCGATTTGTCTGCAATGTGAAAGCAAACTGCAGTAACGTCTTACTTGAAAAGTTAGCAGTTGCTGATGCTGATGTCTGGTTGCTACTTGGGTTTGTGCGGCAGTGTTCTTTTTTAAAACCTATGTCATCAGGAAAGGTGTTTTAAGCTCTACTGACTGACCGTTTAATTAATTGCTGATCATTTTCTGGGCGTTGCCACAGACTTTTTATTTCTAAGCACGACATATTTGTCTCTCAGAAGCAATGAAGTTTCACTAGATAGATTGATTTGCTATTTTCACATGTAGCTGAGAATATACGCCCGAGAAATCAATGGTGCCAGACCATCTAGCCCGCAAACACGAGGCAGTGGCCCAATGTTGGGCTGATGTTGGCCTAGCGTCGTAAACGATGGGCCAACATCAGCCCAACATTGGACCAGCGCCTCTTGTTAGATGATTTTGTGTCACGACAGCACGCCCACCACACATACTACATGTACGGCAGTGCAAAGTCTAACAGCAGTAACTGCTTACTTGAAAAGTAAAAAGTTACTGCTGTTTATCTTTGCACTTCTCTGTGACATTATGTCCAATTGAGCGTAGAAGACTCTCAAATGCTTGCGTTGGCGGCGTCACTAGTAAACAAAGTTGTTTTTTTTTCAGTGGTTTTGAAAGGCTTGGTAAATATATATATCCCTCGGATATAGTATAGCTCTGTCGTGCAAAGACAAAAGACATGCCTTTGCCTTTGCAGAGCAGAGCTATTCTTTATTGAATACGACTGGACTATTTTCTCAAGTGTTTTAAAGGTGACCTACCACCCCTCACATGGGTCACATGATAGCCAATCACCCCATATAAGGCAACAATTATGCCCCACCTTGTGGCAACTTTGCTTTATATTTATTTGTCACAAAATTATTCATATCATACGGGGTAATAGGTCACCTTTAAACTGAAGCGTCTTTATTCGCTTTCAGTTGTCTTTCCACCGCCACTATGTGTGCAAAGAAGGTATAATCTATATTAAGATGTCCGCAATACATGTCTGAGCAATAAATAAAAAAAATATCGTGAATATCGGCGAAACGGGGATTGCGTGCATCATATCGTTTTCATTCTAAACTCAACACACCCTAACTTTCATCCACTTGTAGTTACGTTTCGTTTTCGCGATCGGATCGCGAAAACGAAACGTAACTTCAAGTGGATGAAAGTTAAAATATGGATCATCCACAACTTCAATTTGGTGACAATATTGTGTGAAACATGGGGTTAGAAAATCCTTATGAATTGAAATTCATTGACGGAAATTGAATCATTGACGGTTGTCCATTATTAGGCCAACACTTGGTTGACGGTTTGCATTTTCTTGGACAGCGAAATAATATGGCAGGTTTAAAATCTATACAAAGTCACCATAGCGGTCCTCTTTCATAGAAATATCCCCCCTCTCAATGTGACAGGGCGATCACCTTAATGATGGTCTCGTTGAGTTAACCCTTTAACCGCCGGTGTCGCACATATTCGAGCTTTTCATTTTTTATTAGCATATTAAGTACCACCTTTTAAACAAGTTCAAGATAAAATGTGACATCAATCAACAATGTTTGAAAACAGATGACCTCCATTATGTCAAATGTGAATAATTTACTATATCAATGCGCTGCTCTCAATTCATAGCTATAGTTCACCGTTGATGTTTTTTTATGAATAATACAAATCATGCTCACTCATTATTAGACAATTATTGTGTCGTGCGTCTGTAAATAACATTAACCGCTTATTAACCAAGCAACTAGTTCTGGCTGCTTGCATTTGCACGGCTGCAAATCTGCCGTGCAAATGCAGACAGCAGTAACTGGTACTGGGTACTTTTTAAGTAAGGCCACTATGTTTTTATTCTCTGTATTAGAAAATCTACTGAGGGCGCGCGATAAAAAAACTTTGAAAAAACTTTGGACCTATTTTCAGTAAAGTTAGCAACCTCTAAAAACTCTGCACTAATTACTGGGAAAGCTAATGACTGCCACAAAATAAAATAAAACTTCGGGCCAATTTTTGAACAAGTTTATGCGGGCGATGAAAAAAGACGAACGAAATAAAAACATGGCCTGAGAAATGTTTTTTTTATTTTCTAAAATTGACATGTTTTTTCGGAAATTGGCAAGCATCTACTGCGTGCCCTGGGCAGAGAAAAAACATGTTTTTTTTGTAATAGTCGGCCTTAATGTAATGCGCGCGTTCATCTAAAACAGAGAAAAACACAGTGGCCTAAGCAGTTATTGCAGGGTGCTCAAAATGGTGGGGGCCTAGTCAGGTTACGAGAGACGATTCTAAAAAGTTCCGCAGACGCCGTTTTTTCGCATTTACAGCGCTGATGCCATGACACTGTGCGTCAGGCACACAGGCACCTGCGGCGCTGATCGGGATCTGAAGATGACGGGTGATCCAGAACGTCCACAGAGACGGACAGGCGGCGAGAAAGCCGGCCGGATGGAATCCTGACAGGCGGCTACCTGGCCGGCTCCTACACAAATCCTGCCGCACAATGTCCCACGTCAGGCGTCCTGCTCCCGCTTTATTCGTCCCGCGCCGCCGTGTCGACACACGGCGGCATCCCAGCGGACACGAGATGTTGACCCAATGTTGGGTTAATGTTGGGCCGACGTCGTAGACGGTGGACCAACTTTAACCCAACATTGAGTCAACGTCTCGTGTCTCTGGGATTCTACGGTAAATCGCGCGAATTTACTGTGATAAAAAAATCCGCTGATATTTCCAGCGTTATGATATTTCCCGCGGTGTGATATTTCCCGCGCTGTGATATTCTCCGCGCTGTGATATTTCCCGCTCTGTGATATTTTCTGCTCTGTGATATTTCCCGCGCTGTGATATTTCCCGCGCTGTGATTTTTTCCGAGGTGTGATATTTCTCGCGGTGTGATATTTTCAGCGCTGTGATATCTCCCTCACTGTGATATTTCCCGCGCTGTGATATTTCCCGACTTATGCTATTTCCAGCGGGGATATTTTCGCAGTTTACACGTGTCCCAGCGTCTTGCAAACAAATTATTTCCCCCTCTGCAACCTCAGAATTTCACAGCAGACTGACTAAATATTACGTTCAAGGTCTACATGTCACAAGTAATCCTGGGCCAAAATTCACGACGCGACTGAGCTAGACCTTCTAAGCATGTGATCGTCATATCGACCAATCAAATACCTATATTATCTGGGTTAGTTGCTTTTAGAATACCGGTTCATACGTGTATGGAAACGCCTGCCATATGACCATCTAAAAACTACGCAATTTGCAGCCTGTAAAAGAAGAATGCTTTGCATTGAAATGGCTTCAGAAGACTCGATGTAGTGCAAGGACAGTGGTAGTCGGGCGGACAAGGTAGACAGTGTGTGCGGTGTTGAGAATTATGTGTTGCAATGATTACAAAAAGGTGTGTGTTTTTAATAATCAAAGAGTAGCTAATATGATCAGGTCCTACAAGCACGAGGCATGGAATGCATGTTGGTGTAATATTGGGCCAGCGTCCGCGACGCTGGCACAATGTTACACCAACACACATACACTGTCTCGCGTTAGCCGTGTGTTTGTAGTATTTCGCCCCGGGTCCATGCTCTAATATCTTTCTTTGACTTCGTCTTGCCTTTATATTAGTGTCCTCGAGACAAAACGAGTGTATCTGTCATTTTGCAAAGGTTTGGATACCGCATTTTGATCACAAAACCACGTGTGACAAGGACTGGCGTCCCTGTGATCATAGACCTCTCGTCCTTGTTGGAGAATAATAATACAAATTCACTACACAACACTGTATCAAAGCTGGACCAAGGTCTGAAATGTTGACCCGGCTTTGATAAACAATAGAGTTTTATTTAACATATTGAAGGTGAAAATACACGAAACCTAATTTTTTACAACGTATTTTTTTACAAAAGCTTTAAAATTAACATATTCATTTTTATAACAAAATGAAGTACATGTATCAATATTTTTTTTAAATAACAAGTTAATCTTCGGACATGCGGGTTTTTCCACATGAAGTCTGGGATAATATCCTCTATGAAATGACAATACACTATTATGGCAACAATAATCATATACATGGATCAAGTTCCGGAGGCAGTGAGTGTGCGAATACTATAGCACTCGTGTCAATCAGTGGGTCCAATCTGAAAGGGTGCGGGATAGGTGCCCATCAAACACGAGGCATTCATTCAATGCTTTTTCAATGTTGGGCCAGCGTCGAAGACGATGGACCAGCATTGAAACAGCATTGAGTGAATGCCTCGTGTTTGCTGGGTGGCTGAGTCGAGTGCCCCGATCTCAACATCTGGCTGCCTGCACTGACACGTATGCATGCATTTCAAGTATATTTGTGTAATTTTACTCACTTGAAATTTTGTGTCGCGGCAGCGAGACACAATTTCAAGTAGGTACAAATTTCGGTTATATAATTTAGCGCTTGAAACACCGCCAAAGATTGTGCTTTAGCAGATTCTGGCATTATGCTAGTAGTTATAAGAGTCGGGAAAACCGGGCCGACGTTAAACCACCATCCAACAACACCGTAACATAAACACTCGACAAACCAACCCTTATGCTAAAATATAACACCCAACATACTGCAGGGATTCAATTCAGCAAGACCATTGTGGACAAATCCTGCCGATATTACTTGCCAGGAGTTTGAATGACATGTAACCGAGATGATCAGCTTGGAGAAATATCGCAGTTTATGTAATAGGAAACTTATAAACTCCTGGCAAGTAATATCGGCATGTTTAGCAAAAATCACCACGTTAAGAAATTCAGTTTTGTTAACCATACGCGCATAAAAACTATTCTTGAGAGTGAACTGCATTGAAGACATAAAATGCATACAGAATATTTGCCCATGTCTTGTATGTTATATTGTACTATGCTAAATGTTCTTGAACATTTTGTGATAACGACGTAACAACTCTCCAAACAGCTACTATCCAAAAGTCAAGAAGGTCTACGTAGTTCCGGCTAATTCAGTGTTAACTCCAAAGCTATGTTGACATTAGACAATGCAACAACAATCAGCGTACACCCGTGTTCAAACAGCGGGCTCTGTTAGTAAACAGTGCGAACAACTGATATGGACAATGGATTGTTTTTTCTGTGCCCACCCCGCAGTGTTGACTGAACCGCCGAACCAGTATAGATTTTCTGGTTGTAATTTCGTCCGCGGGAACCATTTCTGGGCTGCACCTATATACATAAGTATTAGAAACGATGTGATGGCTTATGGCCCCTTTAGATATGAAAGGGTGTATCTGCCACTTGGTCAAGTGGCAGATACACCCTTTCATATCCAAGGGGATGTTGATGTCGATGCATCGTTACCATTGTTGATTGATCATCATACCAATACATTTATAGTTGCAAAATTACTTGACAATCAATCTTGTGAGTCGAATTATCAAATTACAAAAGTCAACCAATCGAGACTCTAGAGTCGAACAATGTGTTTGATGATCCAAAAAATTGTCGTTGAGCACATGAACGCATATGTATTTATTCTCTTCAACGAATGACAGTAACATAAATGTAGATAATTGATTTAGTTGATTCCATTATCTATTAGGCGGGACACCGTATCTAGCATGATGTTTTCTAGTGATGAATTGTTTTATATGTATTGTGAAATTTTCCTATTTTCCTAAATAATTTCTGAATTCGGTGTTTCTTACGTTTTTTTGTCCGTTTGAGTAAATACAAAACTTCACTCACACGTGAAACACCGGTTTATCAACATGTTTTTGCACGTCCGTGTAAATAAAACACACACTGTATGACATATTTCTCCAACTTTTAAAGCCACTAATGAAACCCTCTACAATACCATGATGTCCTGACATTGGGGTCAGCATGGCATGGCCTCGCCTATGAGGGTCATGATCTATATTTATATATCAGCCAGGCAACAAAACAAAGTCCTGAATGGAAACGAAACAATATTTTGATGATATTGCATTGTTTTGTCCCTGCTGACGACAATGCCCACATACATTGTATTTAAACAGAGTGGACATTCAGTGTGCAGAGCTCTCGAACAACAGACTCCTCCGACTGTCATAACAAACATGTCCATTTAATGCTGGTCCACCGTCTACAACGCTGGCCCCAAATTGAAACAATATTGGGTCAGCGTCTCGAAATTGCTTGCTGTGGTATGCAAGGTCAATATGACGCGCACGGGTTAATTAAAGCAGGTCATCCATTTGCACGTGATTTGTGTCCGTATATGCGTGGTCCGTGTGCGTGTGCGCAAAAAAAACGTAAACATGAGAAATGTATCGGTGCCATCCAATAGAACTTATTCGTGCGTGATCCGTATCCGTGTCGAATCGCACAAGGTACAATTTTTCACGCACACGCACACGGACACGCATATATCGTATATATCAAATGGATGGCCTGTGTTAGCATTATGATTCAGTCTGTGAGAATGGATGGATGATTGGATGAATGAACGAATGAATGAATTTGTAGCTACCCAGTAAACACAAAAAAATGTGTATAACATTTATGCAGCGTCGGCCCAACATCTTTGACGTTGGTCCCACATCGTAAAAGTGTTATACAAATATTTTGCATTTAATGGGGTAGGCCACGTCTGGACATAAGAAGGATGGTGACATGAATTGGAATAATGCCACTGCCTTCAGACTCAACGTACAAAATTAGAGCCCTGGTAGTCTGAGGCCGAGCACGCTATCCCTCGATCACGGGGGCTCAAGGCAATAGTGAATCTTTATGGGTGAGCGGAGAAGAAACATTTCGTTTTTTCAGAACCTGAATACCAGAGCACTGGGCGACCCCGTGAGCACCGGCGTGACAGGCAGCATATATGTATAGGATAAAAACCTACATTCTTAGCTGTGGAAAAGGCCGAAGCTAAGAATGTAGAGCTACGAGGCTTTTAACTGACTTAAAACACATCCGATTATAATGAGGATCTTTCATAATCAGCAGCTCGGTCACACTTGACTGATTATAGCACCATAAACCTACCATGATAATTGGTCTGTACTTGATCAACAATAACTCTCCATTCCCGGCTTATAATGTGGTGGTCAGACAAAGAAAATAATGTAGTGGTGTGTTTTTATGCGAGTGAGTCTAATATCGGTTAAAAACTGATTGTTCAGTGATACCAGCACGGAGTGACTTCTGACTTTTATTATGTTTTCTTCAATAAGATCGGAATACATTGAATCATTTATCATATCACGACGCGTGAGTTTTGAGAAAGCACTGGGTATCATATTAACGTCTCGTTGTCTGGGGAAAGGTGGCTGATGTGGTGGTCACACCACCGCCTGTCAAGCCAGAGCTCGTGTCCTATCACTAAAAGTGCTAGTCACTAGAATTCAAGTAGATAATATTTGTGAGATAAATTAGCATTCAATTTGCAAGATTGACATATTTTTTGATTTATATTGCCACAGATATAAGTGATGTTTACCCACTTGAAGCTGACGCGATCCACAACTTCAAGTGAGTGAGAATTGTTCAGATTGGACAAAATGGAGGGCAAATATTGCTGATTGATGTCACATATTATCTTTAACACGTTTAAAAGGTGTACTTAATGTGCTAATAAAAAATGAGAACCCGAATAAATGCGGCACCGGCGGTTAAAGGGTTAAGAGCTCATCTCAGCTACCGCGACTCACAGCTTCAAATAGTTAAAAATTAGTTGTAGAACTATAAAGCTATTTATTTTATAAAGCTATTTTTTTTGCGCATTTCTCCTACAAATTTTGCTGTTGTTTGAAACGTTACAAACAGCTTTAACTCTTACGACGCGGAAATATTTGTGTAGGCCTATAAATCATAGAGAACAAAGGATTTTTGTCAATTTGAAATCATCATAAATGTCTTTGTTATCTCTTTCTGCTTCATTTGAATACCTATGTTATGGGTCTACGGTCAATATAAATATGTTCACTCTTACAGTGGTCGGCTTTAGTCGTCATAGACGTCAGATTAGCGCATTAGCTCTTTATAAGTTATCTTATCTTACTTAAATTTTATCCACTTGAGCATATTCACTAGTGTAATACTATGTTTAATCCTCTGTAAATAAAAATGTTTAAACCAACCTCAAGTGGGTCAACATTACCCATATTTTTTTTTATTTTGAGACAAAAAATTATCAAAACTTGATGTTTAAACACTAGTTTCATTACCAATAATCAGATAATTGTGCTATAACCTGTTAACCCCTTAACCGCCGGTGTCGCATATATTCGGGGTTTCATTTCTCATTAGCACATTAAGTACCAAATGTTAAAGATAAAATGTCACACCAATCAGCAATATTTCAAAACAGTTAACCTCCATTTTGTCAAATCTCTATAATTTTTACTCACTTGAAGTTGTGGATCGCGTCAGCGAGACACAATTTCAAGTGGGTGAAAATTCAGATTGACTAATTTGGCGGTTAAAGGGTTAAGAAAACAGATTTGAAACGTCTAGTCGGGCATAGCTTTCGAATGTTAGGTAAAATGAAAATAAAATCCTACCTTTTTAACCATGGCATGTAGTGGCGCAGAATCTCATGAGA
Source organism: Flabesymbios commensalis (assembly GCA_964017125.1). NCBI lineage: Eukaryota > Metazoa > Annelida > Polychaeta > Terebellida > Flabelligeridae > Flabesymbios > Flabesymbios commensalis. The sequence goes on along the minus strand of OZ024918.1, from coordinate 18,216,643 downwards.
TTGCTACCTTATGGTAAAACCACTTCTGTTGCTGTAAATTTTTGATGAGCTTCTTGTCATCTCGTTGGCTTTATCTGCCGATGTGGATGTTCTCTTGGCGTCTTCACTCGAGATGTCAACCGTTCATCATAACCAGGGCGATATGATCGTGCTGTCTGGTGTGGAGAAATCCGACATATCAACTTTCAATTTATTCACGATCCGCGTGCGTGCGACATGGCATGGAGTGGCATGACACGGCATGGCCTGTCAGTGGTGGCGGCAACATCTAAATCCTAAGAGACATTGCACGGCTGACAAAGTTGATTCACCCGCCAGCCATTAGATGGAAACTGAACTAACATCCAATTTGTCGATGGTTCTCGTGTAGCGGCCTACAGAAGTGTTGTATTAAAACTACCGGTGTGGCAATTTTCTGTCATGGAATGACCTGCTTGTCATGCAGTTGCCAGCAGTGTTGGCCTATGCTTCTGTGATCGGCGTCATGTCAAAGCCGCAGATGTTTGGCGGCCTATGTTGTTACACTTGTGTTGTTCTGTGTTGTTTGGCAGGTGTCCGTGTATTATGCCAGAGATAATCCGCTGTATAGTTATGTAGACTGGGCAAACATGGACGCGCCCACAGAGAAGCCTCTGTTTGTCCGTGCTGCCGTCCATCAACCTGCCATCAGGCCATTGAATTGTGCAGCCCTGTTTGATCAAGCTAATTCCTGTGCGTGCATTACCGCACTCTGTTGGTTGCGCAGACTGGGCGGGCGGTCAGCGGCTCTCACGCTCTGACCACCACCAGCAGTAGGCCTTGCCTGGATCCACGTGGTCACTGACCACGCCACAAGACGGCGCGCTGCTCTCCTGTAGCACCGTGGCTGGCCCTGCAAGAGGCCGTGGTCACTCAACCTCCTGACTGTCAAGAGATGACCACACGACACCAGCTGACTGTGTCAACACCCATAATAGCCAGAGTTCTATAGGCAAACAATAAGCAAACAACTAGAAAGCCTCACACAAAACCCGGGGGCCACAGTTCTCTATGAGACTTTCTATTTTCTGCTAGACACACGTGGCAGGACGCGCCCTAATTAGTGCCGTGGGGGACTGATAAGCACATCTGATCCCTAGCTCCACCAGGGGGAAGAGGTATCCGCCCTACTGAAGTGCGGATTGCCGTCATGTGGATCTGATTCCCGGCCACGCACTGCTGATCCCGATACCACAGCAGCACCAACAGCAGCAACAGCAGCGACACCAACTACACCAACAGCAGCGACACCAACTGCACCACCTGCAGCACAAGCAACAGTAACAACAGCAACAACAACAGAAGCAACAGCACCAGCACCACCAGCATGATCAGCGACAATAACAACAACAACAGCAGAAGCAGCAACAACAACAGAAGCAGCGACAACAACAAAAACAACAACAGCAGCAGCAGCAGCAGCAGCAGCAACAGCAGCAGCAGCAGCAGCAGCAGCAGCAGCAGCAACAGGAGTAGCGACAGCAACATTAATAGTAGCAGCAGCTGAAGCAACAACAACGGCAGCAGCGACAACAACAACAACAACAACAATAACAATAATAACAACAACAACATCACCACTAGTGGCAGCAGCGACAACAACAGCAACAGCAGCACAAGTAACAACAAAAACAGCAGCAACAGGAGAGTAAGCAACAACAACAACAACAACAACAACAGCTCCAGCATCACCAACAGGAGCAGCGGCAGCAATAACACAACAGCAGCAGGAGCAACAGCAGGAGCAACAACAACAACAACAGCAGCAGAAGCATCAGAAGAAGGAACAGAAGCAGCAGCAGCAACAGTAAAAACGACAGAAACAGCAGGCGCAATGTAGCAACAGCGACGTAACAGAAGCATCAACAGCAACAACAGCAAAAGCCATAACAGCAACAATGCAACATCAGCAGTAATTGCTGCTGTTGGTGATGCTGCTATTGTCGAATTGCTGCTGTTACTATACATTACTGAATAGTTGCGGCTATTGTGATATTGCTGGTGGTTCTGCTTCTGGTACTAGTTGTCGATGTCGATGTCACTCTGACTTTTCCATGTCAGCGATTGCTATTGCTGGTACGCTGTTTTCTCTTGCGCTGCTGCTTTTGATATACTACTCTTGTAATTCTTGATTTTTCTATTGAAAATTAAATGTCTGCTGTTGTTGCTGCTGCTGCTGTTGCTGATAGTACTGCATGTTTTGGTATGTATTCTGTGGTCCTTTATGATTTCCACATTGAATTTTATGGTTTTTGTCTTTTATTCTTTTTTTTGTTTTTGTTGTTCTTGCCGCCGTTGTTGCTTCTGCTGACACTGCTGTTCCATCCAATCACACATGTACTTGTATCGATTTCGTTGTAGTTTATGATTTTCCGATGTCACGTTGCCACTGCTACAAAGATCAAAGTACCTTTGACAGTGGTATCCGATCTTGTACTTTTCGGCCTAGCTGTTAGATGTGACCACATTGTGTGATGGGGCTCATCCCTCTAAGAATCTTAAAATTCAGATCATCCTAACTTTATTTTATTTTCATTAGAAATGTTAAGATAAATCTCAACTTTTCTAAAGGAAATAAGAGAAAGTTAAGATAATCCTAATTTAACATTTTTAGTGGCATGACAGCTTTTCATTTTAAGATGTGAAATGAACTAAAGGACTGACTGGTTTATATCACTGTTTAAACCCGAATAAAACGTTCTGGTTAACGTCTGATGATTCAACCCTCTGAGCTCGAGCCCCATTGACGTGCACTACCAAACACTGACCCTCGCGATCCATGTTTACAGTCTGACCACGGCTGACCACGAAACTTTTCATTTGAAAAGATGCATCTGAACTTTTCTAATGAAAATGTGAGAAAGTGAAGATTATCTTAATTTCAAGATTCTTAATGGGACGGCCCCCAGATCGTCTCGATAACTACCCAACAAAAATGAGACGTTGGTCCAACGTTGGTTCACTGTTGGGCCATTGTCGTAGACGTCTCATGTTTGCTGGGTATTCATAGACATGACCGGTGGTCATTGATGGTCATTGACCTTGCTCTTATCTGACTCATGTACAAATCCACAGTATCTAATTATGTGCAATACCTTTCGCAGAAAACAATCGTGAAACAATAACCTGATATTGCTGAAATATTAACCACCATTTCCGATGCTGGCCCAACATTACACAAACGTCAGATCGACGGCTAGTGATTGCCAGAAGGACGTTGTATGATGTGGAATTAATAGCGCATTAACTATAATAACATTCTTATTATGCATTATATCAACACTGAAATGCGTATGTTTATTTTTTAAAGTAATCTGTTTGCATGCTTGGAGGCTCAACCAATGAATTTATAGAAAACAATAAAATTTGTTTTTAAAAGTAGGCTACCTTTTTTATTGTTTGCATGTTTAAACAATATATTATGCCAATATAAAATATTATTTTTCAAGTGAGCCTGTTTTCGTCCCCAAAAAAGTATTTTATGCCCTATGCATATTTTATTTTAAAAGTATATCTGCTTATATAAACATAAACATGGAGTTGAAATTGAGATAATAACCACTGGAAAAGAATGCCAGAGAATTGATAGTGTACAGAAGAAAACCCATATTTTATATACACAGCATACGAATTCAACGCCGCATTGCAATACATCTATTATGAAACTGCAACACATTTCTGTGCTGTTTTGCAGAAATGATATATTGCATATGACATGCAACAGGCCTGGACGTCGCATCATCTAGGTATATATTTAGACAATAATCACACGACAGTTTGGAACTAATGCAAGAGAAGTAGCGTATTTCATAACAAATGCGACTTGAATCGATGTTCTTGGTAAATCAATTTCCTTTATCTGAGCATTTAAAACGCTTCTTGTAGCGGGCCTAATCGTGGTATATCCATACGGTGAAAGAACCCTGTGAATGCAAACAGCGTTAACTACCTACTATTCAAGTAAATAGTTACTTTTTTTAACATTTGCATGATAAGATATTGAGAAATAGGGAATTTTCAATGTCATAGTAACATTCCCACATGCATTGCCTGACTGACCATATTTTGTCAGCACAATGACGATTGTTGACACTTAGCAATGCCGTTTCAGCGACTGACCGCTACTCTCGTTCTTGTATCGAATACAAGAATGAGTAGTGGTCAGTTGCAGAAATGCTACTACATTTCCTCCTGCTGACGCCGACAATATTACAGTGCATTGCTGCTTCTGCGAACCGTTATCGTCACACCATCTGCGTTGCAGGCAGGAGGTCATTCTGCTATGATGACAGCAACTGCTCCGTTATGCTATAACACATAACCCACGCCCCACCACTTCAACTGCGGTAAACCCTTTACCCACTAGGATATTTATTTTTCACCCACATGAAGTTGTGTCCCGCTAGCGCGATCCACAACTTCAAGTGGGTGAAAATTAAGCATATTTGTTTAATTTAGGAGTAACATTTTAAAATTCATACTGACTGGACACCAATTTATCTCACAAAAACTGATATTTGACATTACAGAGTAGTTCAATACCAGATATTAAATCGTCTCGTGGTATGTTTCTTAAGTGTACATTGTTTCTGAGCGTCAGTAATTAATTTATATATAGAGTCTGATACGACAACAACATCTCGTGGTATGTTTCTTAAGTGTACATTGTTTCTGAGCGTCAGTAATTGATTTATATATAGAGTCTGATACGACAACAACATCGTGTTTACAAGTAGGCACAGCATGAAGTGATATATTATATAGAAAATATATATACCTAACACTATTTGATACGGCTGAGCTGTAAGCTTACGACATATTTTCATTATTTATTGTCAGTCTTAGCATTCTTATTTACAAAGTTTGCAACACGTTTATGAGGTTGAACTTTAATTGGTTCCACCTCCACAATACGAGTAATATCATTTTATTAGTTATTTTAGTAGTTGATCAATGCGATGTATAAAACATTTCAATTTTGAAAAAAACAAACAGTAATATCTGCTTACTTGAAAAGTAAGCAGACACTGCACATTGGAACATATAACGACCAGTATTTCCGTATTCATTTCCTATGCTTAACTCTTTGACCGTTTTTTTACTTCCTTTTGTTAGTCGATTAAATCACTGCTTTGGATAAATAAAATGAGTGTTTGGACATCACAATTAGCAAATATTTGGTCTCAAATTAAACAAATACGAGTAATTTTCAACCACTTGAAGTTGTGAGTCGCGGTGGCGAGACAGATTTCACGTGGTTGAAAATGTAGATAAGGTATAAATGGTTAAAACATTGAGCCATTGTTGGTTCAATGTTGGTCCACCGTCTGCGACGCTGGCCCAGCATTGAACCAACAATAGCTCAATGTTTCGTGTTTGCTGGGATATATACCTACATAGAGCTAGGCTTATTTCTATCCACCCAATCTGTCGGACGGCTTTACAGTGATACTACATCTCCAGAAACCGCTTGGTTGGGTGGATTACCTCACAGTAAACTCATTCCAAGCCCATCGCTCCGCATTATTTGTGTGGGACACATGTCATTCTGGAATGTCATGTTCAGGCCTAAGGTGGACGGACGTGAATAACTCTAACTGGTTAGGAATCAACTTAAGCAGTTGATAAACGACATCCACCATAAACAACATCGATCAGGTCAAAAGGTTGACTTATGTGGTTTGTAGAGGGCAATTGTCGTGTCATTTTTGAAATTATCATGTCAATTTGGAATTGTTTTGGTGCATCAATCTATTTAGATGTTATTGAGCCGCCCGTCACAACTTCTCTTTTTTCTGTATCTGCGCATCGCACTACGAATCTTCAAATTGATTTGACCCTAATTTTATATTATTTCCAATACAAAAGTTAAGATTGATCTCAACCTTTTTTAGAGGAAAATAAGGGAGATTTAAATAAATCCCTCAGAATATTTACGGGCCATTGCAGAGTGTCATTCAAAGTTGCTTCAGATACAATCCTAGGCCCAGTATTGTTTCAATGTTGTGTATCGCTACCGCTAGCTCTGTTTTTGCCTTGGTTTATTCGTGGTGCTAACTGTTCAAATGCATGGGTGATCTGTTCTGTTTGAAGTGATTTCACATGGGGCATCCCTCTGTCGAAAATAATATGGCATTGATACTTATGCCTTAATTTTCCGCGAATGTGTCTAGTTGGATAAACAAAACCGACTGCCAATAACAAATTTGTGAACAGCGAATGATAATTTAACATTATGTCTGAGTGGTTTCCAACAGTTCACATTTATTTCTTATAAAATGACAATGCCATCGTTTCATTAGCCGGGATGACAATGCAATCAATACACAATGTACAATAACAGAATGCAGCTCGGCGCTGTCGCCTTCAGTTTTCTGTCTTTAATTACGGGGGATTGAGGTTTTTGCGTGAATTATTCTCGTCAGAAGTTCCCCACCAAATACAGTAATGTCGGCGTTTAATCACAACAACGGTTATTTTTTGTGCTTAATTTTCAGCGCTGAAATCAGCCCTCTACCCGCTAGCGCGACGATAGTTGTTTTTATCCGTTTTATTAGCATAATAAATCACTATATTTTGGGAATAAAATGTGTGTTTAGACATCAATGTTTGAAAATGTTTGGTCTCAAATTAAACAAGTATCAGTAATTTTCTCCCACTTGGAGTAGTGGGTCGCGGTAGCGAGACACAACTTCAAGTGGGTGAAAATTTAAATCGCTGAGACCAGAGCGAATAATGCAACAGTATGTACAATTTTGACCATCCAAGGGTATCTTTCGCTTCCACAAACAATGTTCTAGAAACTCTATAGCCGATTCCTCAAAATTGTTGCATTAGCTAACACGAGACTACGGGCCAATGCTGGCTTGATGTTGGACAATGTTTGGTGTCAGCTCTACCTATATTTCATCATCATTGACATCGCATCAATATTATTTTTTCAATTTTTAGCTTTAGACAAATAATTTTAAACCACCACCTAGATTTTCGTCTAAATAATCATGGCACATTGTTAAGCCTTTTCCTGCTAAATTAATTTATTTAATTTTTTAACTACTTGAGGTTGTGTCTCGCTACCGCGATCCACAACTTCAAGTGGTTGAGAAATACTTATATTTTTAATGTGAGTCTAAATATTTACAAATCTTGAATTTATAGCAGTCATTATATTCCCAATATTAGTAATTTGATTGGCTAACAAAAAAAAACAGATTAAAAATGACTATTGTCGTGATTAGCAGGCAAAAGTTGAAATGAATCAATCAACCACATTAAAATCAATATGACTGGTGCACAGATGATTGCATCAATGCGTCCAAACATGTTATTTCTGAATCCGCCATAGCGCTTTAGAAGGATTTCTAAATTCTTCTCTAAAGAAACAATAAAATTACCACAATTTATTATTTAACTCATTGGAGTCTTTGTAGTGCCCAGCCCATTGAGTTATTGGACTCTATCATGTGTTGTTTTTCGTGCGTGCGTGCGGCATCTGTCTTTATCTGCCATCTGTCAATGCCATTGCATTTTATTTTTAGATAGTAATTTACATTGTTAAAATATCCAGTGTTCTATTATAGTTAATATAGCAATGCCACTTAAGATTTTTATACTGCATGTGGCGACATGTATAATTTAGTGTGATTTTACCAAAATATAACCATATTGTATATACATGTACATTATATTACTATGACAAATAGCGGTCAGAGCTGTAACGTCATTCGACTACGTTACGGTTCTGACCGTTACGATACTAGTGCCAATTTCCAGACAACAATGTAATACTAGATAATTACACATTGTATTCCACAACAAACAATGACATGCACCGATATATACAGCGAAATATTATTACTAATAGCTGTTATCCCATAGAACACAACACAGATGTCGGCTACAGTAGTATTCTGTCTTTTACTAGCCCTTGCATAATCAGTTTTTAAAAGCAAAATATGCTTTCAATTTTAAAACACTGATATGTATTGGGACTTAAATTTCACAAATCACACTAATTTTCAGTCACTTGAAGTTGTGTTTTGTGGCAGCGAGACACAATTTCAAGTGACTTACAATTTATATAGAATATCTCAGTGATTTAGGAGGTAATCTGAATATCAAGGTGGTTTGCTCTAATGCGACAACTCTTTCGTCTTTTTGTTATACAATGTTGTAAACCATATTTGGCAAGCATCATTAATGACAACAAGTAGATTGCAGTTTTTACCACTGGCCCGTGAATTGTGGACATTTGGCTTGACTTCATGACTATACTTAAAGGGACATGCACAGGTCTAAAATCATCGAAAAATCGGTGATTTAATTTTGGCTTCTTAATAATATGACCATATGATGTAAACATGTCCATAGACTGAACTGCAAAAGTTATTTAATTTTTGGGCTGCGCACTTACCAGTTTGGCTAGATATAGAGACGAAATTCCCATATATCTTATTTTTACATGGTTGTCAATAATAATAAGAAATCAGGAATTTCGTCTGTATATCTAGCCTATCTAGCAGTTCTAGCCTATGGACATGTTTACATCATATGATCATATTATCAAGCTAAAATAAATTGATGATTTTAGACCTGGGCATGTCCCTTAAATTGACCTTCGTTCACCTAGTACTGTAGCCATAATTCGCCGCTAAGGCCACTGTGTTTTTTTGCTCTGTTTTAGATCAGCGCGCGCATTAGATTTAGGCCGCGCATTACTGAAAAAAAACTTTTTTCTTCTGCCCAGCGCGCGCATTGAATTATTGCCGATTTTCAAAAAAAATTATTTTCGGTACATAAAAAAACATTTTGAAAAAACAAGTTCATTTCAAGAAATAAAAAAACTTTTTTCCAGCTATTTTTTTTTTGCATTTTTTTTTGTCGCCCTCATTAACTTTATTTAAAATACATCAAACGTTTTTTTTTATTTCGTCGCCCTCATTAACTTTTCCAGAAAAGTGTCCAATGTTTTTTTTATTTTGGTCCCCCTCATTAAATTTTCCAAAAAAAGCTTGAATGTTTTTTTTCCTAAATGTTTTTTTTACCGCCCTCCCGCATTAGATTTTGGATCTAAAACAGAGAAATAAAACATAGTGGCCTAAGTGGTGTTTCTCGCTAATATTATCTCTATCTAAATTCATGCACATTGCGCCATTCTGTGATACTCAGCGGGACTAAAGGTGTGCTAACATTTCGTAACTTGACCTTTGTGTCAAAGCTCTCTGGTGCATATATGTATCTATCAGTAATCGTCTTCAGCCAGACTGTCAGTGTTGGTCAATATCTACTCCTTCACAACACTGAAATATTTTTGTATAAACCATGGAGGTTTTTTAAATTTAAAATCATTATAACTGTCTTAGTTAGCTCTTTCTGCTTGTCTACGACCATTATAAATATTTTAATTCTTTCAGCGCGGGGACCGTCTTTATACGTCAGTTTCTGACGTCTACAGACGTCAAAATCTGACGTATAAAGCCGGTCCCCGCACTGAAAGGGTCGATCTTTTCAAATATGCGCTAACCTTATCTTATATTCATGATATAACGGCGCATCTACGATTTCATTGTATTAGTTTTAAGACTATAAAACCCACTTTAGGTTGATACATCCAACTATTCTCCGAAACTGTAGATGCAATAAGAAACAGTAGGAGGATATGTCATGTAATGTAAATATTTTATTTACACATTATGCGTAAACATATTTTTAAGTTTGCATTTTTAGCCTTCTAGGAGACACCCATAATCTTGATAAACGAATTCGCTGCCAGGAAATTGAAGCTGTACATAAATTTCTGGTTCACTTTTTTATTGGCATTTGATTTTAAATTACTCCATATGCAGCATCTGATTATTTGTAAAAAAATCAGATGTTGCCTTTCGGCTTTGCACAGCGGAAATACATATAACAAATCAGTTTCCATTGAAAAACTGGAAGATCAAAGAAGATCTGAAATTTTATGTTCATGTCTATAAGCCTTTTATTTTAGGTCGATGAGTTTCAAAAAATAAAATTTTCACCCACACGAACTTGTTTTTCGCTACCGGGTCCCACAACTTCAAGTGGGTTGACATTACATGTATTAGTTTTGTACAATATGAATTAGAATATATGCCAATTTTGCCAATTGAATTCTCATTCTATGAGGACAAACAGAAAGCCTCAAAATAATTGTTGACGCGATCAGGGTTAGCCTATTTGTTGAGCCCAATTAAAATACACACCACCAGCGAGCATATTTGGTATATCTGCTAGTTAAAAATGTGGCTTATCCATCCTTCCAACCTTCAAACGCTAAGCAGGACCATCATCGTTTGCAATTCGTTTTTTTAGCCAATCAAATCACTGTTATTGTTGTGTCTCAAATTAAGCAAATGTTATTAATGTTATTAATTTTTGCCCATTAGAATTTGTGGATCGCGGTGGCGAGACATGGATTATAATTTACATATGGGAACGTGTTATTATCAAAGTTGAGGTCGATTTGGCCGATATTGACTCCATGCTGCATCTAATTGACTGAATATCAGCTAGGTCAGGGGTTATTCAGATGACCTCATTTCATTTTTATATTTTTTCCTGTCACCTTGACCTTGCTAAAGCGCTGCCAATTAAACACCGCGCAGGTCACAAGGGTGGTAGCAGGGAGGTTGAAGAGAGCATCCTTGGTGATAGTCACCAACATAAATCATGCAGGTAATTATCTGTGGTGTTTTAAGCATTATAGCCCAGGCGGAGGGGGCAAATCCTGGGGGGTTTCCATGGTATGCTGAGAGGCTGTCAAACTTTATGTGTGAATATGATGACTGACTTCCATGGTATGCTGGAATGCAGTCAAACTTTATGTGTTGATATGATGACTGGCTTCCATGGTATGCTGGAATGCAGTCAAACTTTATGTGTTGATATGATGACTGGCTTCCATGGTATGCTGGAATGCAGTCAAACTTTATGTGTTGATATGATGACTGGCTTCCATGATATGCTGGAAGGCAGTCAAACTTTATGTGTGGATATGCTGACTGACTTCCATAGTATGCTGGAAGGCTGTCAAACTTTATGTGTGAATATGATGACTGACTTAAAAGGTATGCTGGAAGGCAGTCAAACTTTATGTGTTGATATGCTGACTGGCTTCCATGGTATGCTGGAAGGCAGTCAAACTTTATATGTGGATATGCTGACTGACTTCCATGGTATGCTGGAAGGCAGTCAAACTTTATATGTGGATATGCTGACTGACTTCCATGGTATGCTGGAAGGCAGTCAAACTTTATGTGTTGATATGCTGACTGGCTTCCATGGTATGCTGGAAGGCAGTCAAACTTTATATGAGGATATGCTGACTGACTTCCATGGTATGCTGGAAGGCAGTCAAACTTTATATGTGGATATGCTGACTGACTTCCATGGTATGCTGGAAGGCAGTCAAACTTTATGTGTGAATATGATGACTGACTTAAAAGGTATGCTGGAAGGCAGTCAAACTTTATATGTGGATATGCTGACTGACTTCCATGGTATGCTGGAAGGCAGTCAAACTTTATATGTGGATATGCTGACTGACTTCCATGGTATGCTGGAAGGCAGTCAAACTTTATATGTGGATATGCTGACTGACTTCCATGGTATGCTGGAAGGCAGTCAAACTTTATATGTGGATATGCTGACTGACTTCCATGGTATGCTGGAAGGCAGTCAAACTTTATATGTGGATATGCTGACTGACTTCCATGGTATGCTGGAAGGCAGTCAAACTTTATGTGTGAATATGATGACTGACTTAAAAGGTATGATGGAATGCAGTCAAACTTTATATGTGGATATGCTGACTGACTTCCATGGTATGCTGGAAGGCAGTCAAACTTTATGTGTGACTATGATGACTGACTTCCATGGTATGCTGGAAGGCAGTCAAACTTTATGTGTGAATATGATGACTGACTTAAAAGGTATGATGGAATGCAGTCAAACTTTATATGTGGATATGCTGACTGACTTCCATGGTATGCTGGAAGGCAGTCAAACTTTATATGTGGATATGCTGACTGACTTCCATGGTATGCTGGAAGGCAGTCAAACTTTATGTGTGAATATGATGACTGACTTAAAAGGTATGCTGGAAGGCAGTCAAACTTTATATGTGGATATGCTGACTGACTTCCATGGTATGCTGGAAGGCAGTCAAACTTTATATGTGGATATGCTGACTGACTTCCATGGTATGCTGGAAGGCAGTCAAACTTTATATGTGGATATGCTGACTGACTTCCATGGTATGCTGGAAGGCAGTCAAACTTTATGTGTGGATATGCTGACTGACTTCCATGGTATGCTGGAAGGCAGTCAAACTTTATATGTGGATATGCTGACTGACTTCCATGGTATGCTGGAAGGCAGTCAAACTTTATATGTGGATATGCTGACTGACTTCCATAGTATGCTGGAAGGCAGTCAAACTTTATGTGTGAATATGATGACTGACTTAAAAGGTATGCTGGAAGGCAGTCAAACTTTATATGTGGATATGCTGACTGACTTCCATGGTATGCTGGAAGGCAGTCAAACTTTATGTGTTGATATGCTGACTGGCTTCCATGGTATGCTGGAATGCAGTCAAACTTTATGTGTTGATATGATGACTGGCTTCCATGGTATGCTGGAAGGCAGTCAAACTTTATGTGTTGATATGATGACTGGCTTCCATGATATGCTGGAAGGCAGTCAAACTTTATATGTGGATATGCTGACTGACTTCCATGGTATGCTGGAAGGCAGTCAAACTTTATATGTGGATATGCTGACTGACTTCCATGGTATGCTGGAAGGCAGTCAAACTTTATGTGTTGATATGATGACTGGCTTCCATGGTATGCTGGAAGGCAGTCAAACTTTATGTGTTGATATGATGACTGGCTTCCATGATATGCTGGAAGGCAGTCAAACTTTATATGTGGATATGCTGACTGACTTCCATGGTATGCTGGAAGGCAGTCAAACTTTATATGTGGATATGCTGACTGACTTCCATGGTATGCTGGAAGGCAGTCAAACTTTATGTGTGAATATGATGACTGACTTAAAAGGTATGCTGGAAGGCAGTCAAACTTTATGTGTGGATATGCTGACTGACTTCCATGGTATGCTGAAAGGACAGTCAAACTTTATATGTGGATATGCTGACTGACTTCCATGGTATGCTGGAAGGCAGTCAAACTTTATGTGTGAATATGCTGACTGACTTCCATGGTATGCTGGAAAGCAGTCAAACTTTATGTGTTGATATGATGACTGACTTCCATGGTATGCTGGAAAGCAGTCAAACTTTATGTGTTGATATGATGACTGGCTTCCATGGTATGCTGGAAGGCAGTCAAACTTTATGTGTTGATATGATGACTGACTTCCATGGTATGCTGGAAAGCAGTCAAACTTTATGTGTGGATATGATGAGTGGCTTCCATGGTATGCTGTAAGGCAGTCAAACTTTATGTGTGGATATGCTGACTGACTTCCATGGTATGCTGGAAATGAAATGAATCGGGCTTTAGACCACCTTTGTGCACATATAGGCTAAACTGGGCCAGGAGAACCTCCTGAGAATGGTGAGATGATTGAGATGGCACTGTCCTCCAGACACAGGATTCGAAATTCGAGCCCTGGCGGTCTGAGGCCGAGCACGCTACCTCTCGGTCACGGCTCCCCACAATACTGACTTTCACACTTTCCTAGCAAACAATTTCAACTCTTTTTATTTTTAACCTTTCGTACATATTCATTTTCGAGGCAGTCTGAAGGTGAATAAAATGTCACCGATGTCGCTATGGGGGTTGATGAATTACTGAAATAATTCAATTTTGCAGGTGTTTTATTTTTATATGGAGATTTCAATTTTCCGTCAATTGAAGTTGGAAATTGCGTCAGCAATTCCAGCTTCAAATGAATTGAAAGTATTCGGCAGGACAAGGGTTAACCCTTTCAACCTTGAATTTACAATGGACATCTTCCACTACAAGCCGCGAATTGCTGTCGCAATTCTCGATTTTTAGTGCCAGAATTGGGTGGCAAATGAAAAAAAGTATATCGTTATCATTAAAACAGTTCAATGAAAACGCTCGTTCTGCTAGCTCTAGGACTAGGTATAGGAAATTAAGTCATTCGTCAAAGATGCAAAATGATGCTTTCATGCATCGTGAAGGCTTAAATGGTTCATTAATACAGAAGGCAGAAAATAAAAATTTTTTGTCCGCCCCAGGAAGGCATACAATAAGAAACATTAATTGGTGCAAATACTGTGAAAATAACAATTTTACACGTGCGTAACGAGTGATCACACACATAGGGCCTTACTATGTATAACCCTTAAAGCGCTGAATTAATTTGTGAAAAACATTAATTTTAAATCATCATAAATGTCTTAGTTAGCTCTTTCCGATTCTTTTGAAAACCTATGTTATATGTATACGGCCATTACATATATTTAGATTTTTACAGTGCAGGGATCGACTTTATTCGTCAGAGTCTGACGTCTACAGACGTCAGATTCTGACGAATAAAGTCGATCCCTGCGCTGTAAGGGTTAATGTTATATCTATATCTATTTTCAAGCAAGTTTCAACAAAAACGTCACAGATATCGATATGGGAGACGCTCAGTTAATCAAACATTTGACTTTTAGATGTTTATTTGTCACATTTTTCGTCATTTGAAGCTGGACATTGCGTTAGCAATTCCAGCTTCAAAAGACGAAAATTATAAGCCAACAATCCAGCAAGACATAAAAGGTTAAAACAGATGGTGGTGTATTCTCCGCTGAACTAGCAAATGGTTTAAAGTAAATTTAAATGACTCATGATGCGGCAATTCTAACAGATGGTTTGCATAAACATATCGTTTTGGAAGATGGCTGAATTAGGCAATTAGTGAATTGTAAAATAAACTCGACACTCACATAGCTTATGACACTGCTATTTAATACATATGGTTGGTCGTAATGTGATTACTTCCCCCAGCAATTTATTGCGTCTGACCTCACTCATATAGATTTATTATCTGTCTGTCTTTTTTAATATTTTGTATGGATATTTCTTTATTTTTCATTTGTTTAAAACTGGATTCTGCGTTTTCACATGACGAAAAATATTTCATTTGTTTTAAAAACAGACATCCTCAAAATCGAATTCATTGGTTAACTATTCACCTATCACAGACTAGTTCGCTTATTATATAGATATCATATTTGGTATATATGGGGGCCTAGGAGCACAAGGGCTAATGCTGGGGCGTTTCGTTTATACATCTCTTTGATACGGCGCAACACAGAGCGCATAAACGTTGCTACAACCCCCTGCGGCTGCGGTGCTGTACTGCCGGGAGAAATCTCTTTGGCGGCTCACATTTGCACACCTACCGTAACGGCGAATCCCATGAGAGACGAAAGTCAACCCCATGCTGGATCAATGTTGGGCCAGCGTCGTAGACGTTGGACCAACATTGATCAAGCATAGGGTTGACGTCTTGTATTTTCCGGGATTCTAATCCAGTTAATACAATACATTTAGCAAGCATTCAACCGGGGTTGTGACAACGTTTGCAGCTACGTCAGATATATTTTATCCCCTGACATGTCTGAAGAATTCCAAGTGTAGTTTCTTCATGGCTTTTTAATAATCATGATAAAGATTGTACTAAAGCTATCAACGAAAAGGGTAGTCCGTCAAACATGGGCGTAGTGTATAATATTGAAAATAGTCAGCCCAACCGAAGTGCGACGGAAAGGCCTCACTCTGGAGGAACCGCCTACGTCATTCAGGGTGCCTCCTGTACCATGTAAGTATGCTTGATTACGATGGCGATCACAGACACTACTCGAGTGTGTGAAGCAAAACATGGTTCATCATGGCCATAGAAAACCCATACCCGTTCTATTTGTTGTATTTTCTGATTAACCCTTTCAGGCCTGAATTTGTCATTGTCATCTCCATCCACTACAAGCCGCGAATTGCTGTCGCAATTCTCGACTTGTAGTGGATGAAGATGATTCGAAGTGGGTGAGAAATTGAAGAAAATTGCCATGTATTGGTAAACTAGTTTCATGGAAATTTTCATTCTAAAACCCCAAGCTGTAGGAAAATCAAGTCTGTTTTCAGGGATGTAGAAGGATGCTTTAATGCATCGTGAGGACTTAAAGGGTTAATACGATATATCACACCGGAGGTACACTGTCAGGACCATTGTCAACTACATTATAGCGTTTAACCGCTATTAACCGCTCTTTGTTTGTATTCGCCTACAATCAGGCGAACAATTTTCGCAAAGCAAAAATATTGAGCCCCCACAGAGTGGGGAACTCAAATATCGTCACCCCCAGGGCAGCCAACGTGCTGTATGTTGCACTCATTTGCGAGACTGCAAAATGAAGATAATGCCCTCACTACACTGATTATTATTAGGAACGACATAAAATCAGGATTTAGACGCCAATGACGCATGTAATTGTTTTATTAATGTTCATGTTGTAAGTTACAGTCTTTTAATTCACACTGTTAAATTAATAACTTTGAAGGTATAATACAGTTTTAATAACCACATTTGAAAAATGTTTGGACGCCAACGTTTTAACAAATGGAACTGATTTCACTAGCATTAAGTTGTGCATAACGGCAATACAACACAACTTCAAGTCGGCGAAATGCAAAAAATATATACCTGATTTGACGCCTCAAGGGTTATTTTTAATATGAAAGTACTTCCACATTTTCACACATAAGTACCTAATAAATGGCTCACGATTATAACCGTAAACATTTCCGGTAACTGATAGCAAGCTCTTACATCCGTCATGTGGATATGTCATGGGCGGATTGTCTAAGTCAATATTGTAACATGTTTACATATCCCAGGAAATGAAATTTAAGGGGGTTTAGACCATCTTTGTGCATATATAGGTTAATCTGGGCCAGGAGAACTTCCTGAGGATGGCGAGATGAATGAGATGACACTACCCTCGAGACACAAAATTCGACATTCTAGCCTTGGCGGTCTGATGTCGAGCACACTACCTCTCGGTCACGGAGGTTTCCCCTAATATTGAATCATTAATAAGTGAGCGGGGACGAAATAGTTTGTTTCTTTGAAACTTGAAGGGCAAAGTGGGGTTCGAGCATCTAGAGTTTGCTGGGATACCGTGCACTGGAGACATCAGTAGCAAATATTATGTGGGATGCTTGGGCTCAAATTAAACGAACATGAACACAATGAACATAATTTGCACCCACTTGATGCTGTGTGTCGCAAAACAACTTCAAGTGGGTGAAAATTTGAATTAAATAACAAGTGAATGGTAAACATGGCGGCGTAGGCGAACAACGTGACCCAGGAAAGCGTGCTTGAAGATATAAAATAGTACATGTGTAAAATAGTACATTATCATGCTAATAAGAATTATTCCGTATTTTTACAATCCATGCCACATAACTATATTTTATTCGTGATAATAATTGTCATTGCACACATTTTTTTTACTTTTACTCTTGAAAATTATGTTATTTTTTAAATTTTGCAAACCGCCATTTTAACACTCTGTGAAAAAATCAATGTATTTATTTTTTATGCTAAATATTTTTTTTTTACTTATATTAAATTATAGGCCTAGAATTAACAATTTTAGCATGGGGATCGTCATTTAATGTCAGAATCTGACGTCTTAGGACGTCAGATTCTGACGTCTAAAGGCGATCCCCACACTTAAATAATTAAAATATTTATAATGGTTGTAGACCCATAACATAGGTATTTAAATAAAGCGGGAAGAGATAACTAAGACAATTATAATTTCAAATTTAAAAAATCCCTTGGGTCTCCATGGTTTATTCAAAAATATTTCAGCGCTTCAGGGTTAAAATAAAACATATTAAAAACCGCGTGACATTTTTTTCAAGCTCGCGCTTTATTTTGTGTTGCGAATTCTGCTTTCGTAGCGTGCAATCAAAATTATTGTTGGTCAATCCCGAGGTTGGCAATCTCTTCTCGTCCAAAATCTGCTCTTTATCGCGTTGTTTAAGTATTCGAAATCTAGTCATTTCATAAAACTGGTGTCGTTTTTAAGATATGTCTGAATGATATGGGTCAATATGGGTTAACGGGTGATGTTTTAACTTTTTATGATCAGACCAGATATAACAATTTTTGCAAGATACGAGCTAGGTCATAGGAGACGAGACATGTTGTCCGGTCGAAAACGACCAAGTCCTTAGACCGACAGCGGCCCTTTGTACATTGGCCCGACGTCGTTTCAATGCTGGCCCTGCGTCTCCGACGCAGGGCCAGCATCGAAACGACGACGGGCTAACTGTTCTCGCATGGTCAGTCATTACATCAGGTCCCTGGACTGCCTATAATGAAGATAAGTGTTGCAGTTATCCCGCAGAATGCAGTGTCACACAGTGTGGATCCAGAAGAAAAGGATCCAGCAAATACCGTACACTCACACAATGCTGGTTTGATGCTGGGCCAGAGTCGCAGACGGTTGGCGAACATTGGTTCGGTATATCGTGCCGAACGCTAACTGCACAGCGCTAGTTTCATGCTAGTCACAAGCAGTGGAACAGAGTTGGTCAATATTTTACTGCATTTACTTCTGGACTATTTTTTTTTATAATCACCACATCATGTCATTGTGGATTAGCAGTAATTCACTGATCTACTGTGCTATATTATGCTATAAATTATTCCTGTCAAGCCTACAGTCTGTTTCACCAGGTCCCGGGAGTAGGCTTTTCCAATTTGCTCGGTCGCTCTTTAAAATTTCTTAACAATTTTATTCTCGAATCATTTTTTCATCTTCTTCTACCAGCCCTGAAAATTTGGAGCAATTTTGTTGTGTATTTTAAAAGTTAGACCATTTGGCATATGTAATAGAAGTTTTGTTTGACGATACTGGAGTTAAAGAAAGCTGTGATTATGACAATTTATTACATGCGAAATGGTGTAACTTTGCTAATACACAAACAAGTCCACCAATTTTTTTATAATTTTGGGGGGAAGATGAAAAAATAATCTTTTGTTAAAAAAAATTAAAGAGCGACCGAGCACATTGGAAAAAAGCTACTCCCAGGATCTGGTGAAACAGACTGTAGTAGAAGTCGCATGCGACCTTTTCTTGGCAGCTAAGTCCAGTGTTTATGTGATTATATCATATTTAGTATGGATATATTTGTGTGTAGATATGTTTCTACTGTACATAAAGCTGAATAAATAAATAACTTTTGCTTTTTATATTAAATCCTGAGCGTCCTAAAATAATATCCACTATCGACGTGACGTAATCTATACAGATGGTTATGGTTATCTGTTATCTATTCCTTATTTCATGCAGTTATTGATCAGTTTCACATTTATCACATACCTCACGCCATTGTACCCATTGTGTTAATCTCCACCCCACATAACACGAGGCATTGATCCAATGTTGTTTTAATGTTGGGCCGACGTCGAAGACGGCGGGCCAATATTGAAACAACAGTGGGTCAATACCTCGTGTTTGTTGGGATGTTGTTCAAACAATGTGGTAGCAACATATCCTCCTGGATATCAAAGGGTGTATCTGCACTTTACAAAATGACAGATACACCCTTTCATATCCAAGGAGATGATATATTCCACCGTGGCACGCGAAAGCAAACTGTGGTAAATGTTACATTTTTACGAGAGCAATAAGCATGGCGAAATAATATAATAAAAATATATATTGTGTATAATATATCATTGATCATATTTA
>OZ024918.1:18134345-18191845 GCA_964017125.1 Flabesymbios commensalis | reverse complement strand
TCCATGCATGCAATATGAAAACACTTTGAAAACTTACTCTTAAAAACTTGGGCAGGTAGATAGTTAACGGAGTGCGGTCAGGCGAAATGAAGAAAAATATACAAAAATATGTAAAAATATACAGCGCTAAGATCGCACCTTCACGATCATCCGCCATCTTGTCAAGCCTTATTAACCCTTTAACTGCCAAATTATTCAATTTGAATTTTCACACTCTTGAAGTTGTGTCTCGCTGACGCGATCCACAACTTCAAGTGAGTGACAATTATTCAGATTTGACAAAATGGAGGTCAACTCTTTTCAAATCTTGCTGGTTGATATCACATTTTATCTTTAACATAATTAAAATGTGGTACTTACTGTGCTAATGATAAATGAGAACCCGAATATATGCGGCACCGGCGGTTTAAGGGTTAACCTATTAACCCTTATAACGCTGAATTAATTTTGTATAAATCATGGAGTCCAAAGGGGTTATTTCAATTTAAAATCATCATAAAATGTTTTAGTTAGCTCTTCTCGCTTCATTTGAATGCATATGTTATGGATATATGGCCATTACAAATATTTTAATTGCTTCAGCGTGGGGACCGTCTTTATACGTCAGAATCTGACGTATAGAGATGGTCCCCGCGCTGAAAGGGTTAGCTTATAATACATATGTACATAGAAGTATGATATTATGATATTTTAATATAACATTCGTAAAACGTATGAATCCGGTCTCATGACGTTCATTGGCGCGTAACAGTGATACTAGTATTTGATATAGGCCTATATTTACATAACTGGCTAAAATGATAAAAGTATAATTATGTTGAATTAACAAAAATAAAAAAACACAGGGAAAAGTCAGTTCATTTAGGGTTGTGTGTGTGTATGTTTTGTCATAGTTTAAGGTCCAACATTAAAAGCTTCACAGAAGAGATGTGTTTTCAGTTTTGACTTGAACGCTGATATTGTTTCAGCACACTTGATAGAATGTGGCAGTTCATTCCACAAGGCCGGATATACACGAGACATAATTATGTTCTCGCATATTAACAATTATGTTCATAGATATAGTTGATTTTAAAGATGATATTTAAGCTTATGTGTGTTGCTTCAAAGAGAGAGCCCTGGATCCCAAACGTTTTTTAGGCTTCGGTTCTTGCGAGACGAAATTTTTCCTTATGTTTGGTTCAATAAATCGAAATAATAAATGCTGGCGAGCTGTCAACTTAAAAAAAGGGCAATCTTAGTTTCGGTATCGCACATGCTATGTGATAAGGTTGTTGTATCCAGTAAACACAATCCATTTGTATAACAGTTATACAACCGTCGGCCCGAAGTCTTCGACGTTGGTCCAACATTGTATGAGTGGTATTCAAATGTTTTGTGTTTTGCCCTATCACGATTTCGACTCGCCTCTTAGGCAGTGACTTATAATATTCACATTGGTTCGCATTATCAGTCATCCTCATACAACTGCGCACAGCAGTAACTGCTTACTTGAAAAGTAAGCAGTTACGGCTGTACGCAGTTGCATGACAGCCCTAGGAGTTTATGTATGTGTAATATTGATCCCATTGTCTTGTTTATGTCACGATTTCGTCTTAACATACATCTTCAGTGTCACAGTTTTAAATGTTTTTAATATAATATTACTCAATCCAGATAGAATAAAATCAGTACTATCATGCAAGGCAAATAACAGCAACTGCTTACTTGAAAAGTAAGCAGTTACAGCTGTTTGCTTTTATTTGCACTACAGATTAGTTAAGCTTTGCGCATCCAATATCCTTATTTCTGGTTATAAAAATACAAAATCTAAGGCATTAACAGCTGGTGGATTTTACCTTTATTGCTAAAGTGAATCAGAGTGAAAATTAAATTAAAATTCGTGAACCTGACACATTAGCTGATGTGACAACCATTTTGAACTATATCCTTCGTGGTCGCTGCACAATGCAGTTTCTGAAACTCGCTCACAAATCGACGTACCAGAAGTCAAATTACTTGCGTATTATTTGAAAAAAACACTTTTTACATTACCACCTTACTCACTGGACACACGACGTTGTTGCGATCAACGTCATTGACGTTGATTCAACGTCGCAACAACTTTGTCTACCCAGTGGGTATTAACCCTTTAATGGCCAAATTATTCAATCTGAATATTCACCCACTTGAATTTGTGTCTCGCTGACGCTATCCACAACTTCAAGTGAGTGAAAATTATTCA
This sequence comes from Flabesymbios commensalis, assembly GCA_964017125.1. Lineage (NCBI taxonomy): Eukaryota > Metazoa > Annelida > Polychaeta > Terebellida > Flabelligeridae > Flabesymbios > Flabesymbios commensalis. The sequence continues at coordinate 18,189,621 of OZ024918.1, read as the reverse complement.
GATTTGACAAAATAGAGGTCAACTGTTCTCAAATATTGCTGATTGATGTCACATTTTACCTTTAACATGTTTAAAAGGTGGTACCTCATGTGCTAATAAAAAATGAAAACCCGAATATATGCGGCACCGGCGGTTAAAGGGTTAACAGTTTTAGCGCGGAGACTGTCTTTAAAGGGTCACAATCTAAAGACGGTCTCGCACCGAAAGAAGTAAAAATTGTATAGTGGCCGAAACCCAATAACATAGGTATTCAAATGAAGCGGAAAGAGCTAACTAAGACCTTTATGATTATTTTAAATTGAAAATAACCCTTTGGTCTCCATGGTTTATACAAACATATTTCAACCTTGTAGGCATTATCGCATGACATCCTCTCTTTTTATTGACATATACGGGCGATATATATCAGTTGGTATAAGATATATTATCATATAATCACCGTTACTAAGTACTTCTTGTTCAATCTTTATTATTCGCGTACGTAAAACTCGTACGCGAAACTCACCTAATCCCCATGTTAGGTGAAATAATGAATGAATGAATGAATAAATGAATGAATGAATGAATAAATGAATGAATGAATAAATGAATGAATGAATGAATGAATGAATGAATGAATGAATGAATGAATGAATAAATGAATGAATGAATGAATGAATGAATGAATGAATGAATGAATGAATGAATGAATGAATGAATTCGTTAACCGCATGAATCCGGCCTTGGTGCGTAACAGTGATACTAGTATTTAATATAGCCCTATATTTACATAACTAGCTAAAATGATAAAAGTATAATTATGTTGGATTAACAAAATAAGAAACACAGGGACAAGTCATTTCATTTAGGGATGTTTGTGTGTGTGTGTATGCTCTGTGATAGTTTAAGGTCCAACATTAAAAGCTTCGCAGAAGAGATGTGTTTTCAGTTGTGACTTGAACGCTGATATTGTTTCAGCACACTTGATAGAATGTGGCAGTTCATTTCACAAGGCCGGATGCACATGAGACATAATTATGTTCTCGCATATTAACAATTATCTTCATAGATATAGTTGATCTTAAGGATGATATTTAAACTTATGTGTTTTGCTTCAAAGAGAGATCCCTGGATCCGAAACAAGATATTGCTTTAACTGTTTTCAGGCTTCGGTTATTGCGAGACAAAATGTTTCCTTATGGTTGGTTCAATAAATCAAAATAATAAATGCTGGCGAGTTGTCAATTAAAAAAAGGGCGATCTTAGTTTCGGTATCGCACATGCTGTGTGATAAGGTTGATGCAAACAGTAAAGACAATCCATTTATATAACATTTCTACAACCGTCGGCCCAAAGTCTTCGACGTTGGTCCAACATTGTATGAGTGGTATACAAATGTTTTGTGTTTTGCCCTATCACGATTTCGACTCGCCTCTTAGGCAGTGACTTATAATATTCACATTGGTTCGCATTCTCAGTGATCCTCATACAACTGCGCACAGCAGTAACTGCTTACTTGAAAAGTAAGCAGTTACTGCTGTGCGCCGTTGCATGACAGCCCTGGGAGTTTATGCATGTGTAATATTGATCCCATTGTCTTGTTTATGTTACGATTTCGTTTTAACATACATCTTCAGTGTCACAGTTTTCAATGTTTTTAATATAATATTACTCAATCCAGATAGAATAAAATCAGTACTATCATGCAAGGCAAATAACAGCAACTGCTTACTTGAAAAGTAAGCAGTTACAGCTGTTTGCTTTTATTTGCACTACAGCATAGTTAAGCTATGCACATCCATTATCCTTATTTCTGGTTATAAAAATACAAAATCGTATTTTGTCTAATGCATTAACAGCTGCTGTATTTTACCTTTATTGCTAAAGTGAATTAGAGTGAAAATAAAATTAAAATTCATGAACCTGACACATTATATGATGTGACAACCATTTTGAACTATATTCTTCGTGGTCTCTGCACAATGCAGTTTCTGGAACTCGCTCACATATCGACGTACCAGAAGTCAAATTACTTACGTATTATTTGAAAAAAAAACACTTTTCAAATTACCACCTCACCCACTGGGCACACGACGTTGTTGCGATCAACGTCATTGACGTTGATTCAACGTCGCAACAACTTCGTCTACCCAGTGGGTATTAACCGTATTAGCGCGGGGACTGTCTTTAGGCGTCACAATAAAAAGACGGTCTCGCACTGAAAGAAGTAAAAATTGTATAGTGGACGTAACCCCAAAACATAGGTATTCAAATGAAGCAGAAAAAGCTAACTAAGACCTTTATGATTATTTTAATTTGAAAATAACCCTTTGGTCTAAATGGTTTATACAAACATATTTCAGCGTTGTAGGCGTTATCGCATGACAAACTCTCTTTTTATTGACATATACGGGCGATATATATCAGTTGTTATAAGACATAATATCATATAATCACCGCTACTAAATACTTCTTGTTCAATCTTTATTATTCGCGTACGTAAAACTCGTACGCGAAACTCACCTAATCCCCATGTTAGGTGAAATAATGAATAAATGAATGAATGAATAAATGAATGAATGAATAAATGAATGAATGAATGAATGAATGAAAGAATGAATGAATGAATGAATGAATGAATGAATGAATGAATGAATGAATGAATGAATGAATGAATGAATGAATTCGTTAACAGCATGAATCCGGCCTTGGCGCGTAACAGTGATACTAGTATTTAATATAGCCCTATATTTACATAACTAGCTAAAATGATAAAAGTATAATTATGTTGGATTAACAAAATAAGAAACACAGGGACAAGTCATTTCATTTAGGGATGTTTGTGTGTGTGTGTATGCTCTGTGATAGTTTAAGGTCCAACATTAAAAGCTTCGCAGAAGAGATGTGTTTTCAGTTGTGACTTGAACGCTGATATTGTTTCAGCACACTTGATAGAATGTGGCAGTTCATTTCACAAGGCCGGATGCACATGAGACATAATTATGTTCTCGCATATTAACAATTATGTTCATAGATATAGTTGATCTTAAAGATGATATTTAAACTTATGTGTGTTGCTTCAAAGAGAGAGCCCTGGATCCGAAACAAGATATTGCTTTAACGGTTTTTAGGCTTCGGTTATTGCGAGACGAAATTTTTCCTTATGTTTGTTGGTTCAATAAATCAAAATAATAAATGCTGGCGAGTTGTCAACTGAAAAAAGGCAATCTTAGTTTCGGTATCGCACATGCTGTGTGATAAGGTTGATGCAAACAGTAAACACAATCCATTTGTATAACATTTATACAACCGTCGGCCCAAAGTCTTCGACGTTGGTTCAACATTGTATGAGTGTTATACAAATGTTTTGTGTTTTGCCCTATCACGATCTCGACTTGCCTCTTAGGCAGTGACTTATAATATTCACATTGGTTCGCATTCTCAGTCATCCGCATACAACTGCGCCCTTACATGACAGCCCTGGGAGTTTATGTATGTGTAATATTGATCCTATTGTCTTGTTTATGTCACGATTTTGTGTTAACATACATCTTCAGTGTCACAGTTTTAAATGTTTTTAATATAATATTACTCAATCCAGATAGAATAAAATCAGTACTATCATGCAAGGCAAATAACAGCAACTGCGTACTTGAAAAGCAAGCAGTTACAGCTGTTTGCTTTTATTTGCACTGCAGCATAGTTAAGCTATGCGCATCCATTATCCTTATTTCTGGTTATAAAAATACAAAATCGTATTTTGTCTAATACATTAACAGCTGGTGAATTTTACCTTTATTGCTAAAGTGAATTAGAGTGAAAATAAAATTAAAATTCATGAACCTGACACATTAGCTGATGTGCCAACCATTTTGAACTATATCCTTCGTGATCGCTGCACAATGCAGTTTCTGGAACTCGCTCACATATCGACGTACCAGAAGTCAAATTACTTACGTATAATTCGAAAAAAAAACTTTTTACATTACCACCTTACCCACGGGGCACACGACGTTGTTGCGATCAACGTCATTGACGTTGACTCAACGTCGCAACAACAACGCAACGTCTACCCAGTGGGTATTAACCGTTCAGCGCGGGGACTGTTTTTAGGCGTCACAATCTAAAGACGGTCCCGCACTGAAAGAAGTAAAAACTGTATAGTGGCCGTAACCCCATAACATAGGTATTCAAATGAAGCGAAAAGAGCTAACTAAGACCTTTATGATTATTTTAAATTGAAAATAACCCTTTGGTCTCCATGGTTTATACAAACATATTTCAGCATTGTAGGGATTATCGCATGACAAACTCTCTTTTTATTGACATATACGGGCGATATATATCAGTTGTTATAAGATATAATATCATATAATCACCGCTACTAAATACTTCTTGTTCAATCTTTATTATTCACGCACGTAAAACTCGTACGCGAAACTCACCTACCCCCCATGTTGTCTGTAAATTTCAGCTGAAAATAATGTAATAATTTGAATGCTAAGGCCGACTCTAATCGTTCCTTAATTATTTTTAGTGTTTTGGGGGATGAAATGTGTGCTACAACATTTTTTGTCTCAAATTAAACAACCACGAGTAATTTTCGCTCACTTGAAGCTGTGGGTTGCGGCAGCGAGACGTACAACTCCAAGTGAGTGCAAATTTAACCCTTTAACCGCCAAATTATTCAATCTGAATTTTCATCCACTTGAAGTTGTGTCTCGCTGACGCGATCCACAACTTCAAGTGAGTGAAAATTATTCAGATTTGACAAAATAGAGGTTAACTGTTTTCAAATATTGCTGATTGATGTCACATTTTATCTTTGTCACATGTTTACAAGGTGGTACTTAATGTGCTAATAAAAAATGAAAACCCGAATATATGCGACACCGGCGGTTAAAGGGTTAAACAAGCTAACTTAGCGGGTAAAGGGTTTATAATATATTAATTGCATCCATCAATAAGCGTCACAGTTTATGTCAATATATGGACATTTATATGTTGTACTTAAATAAATAACCAAAAGTTTTATTGTACTCTGCCTGGCAAAGGCCAACAACACTAACTGTTTAGATTCAAGCACCTTACCCCTTAAAGCGCGGGTGTCTATAGACGTCAAATCCATCCCGCTTTTAGGTAAAAACGTGTGATTGGTCAAAATGGTCATCTCCACCAATCACATCATTATCTACGATCTGGATTAATTTTCAATTGCATATGAGAGATTACACATATTCCAAATATCTAGAAAAATAGTTATTATAATCTAAGAAGAACTACCGTCACCATAATTTGGCCACTTTAACGATATGCTGCTACCAGTTATAGGCTCAACGCCCAACGCACAGTAATACAAAACCAATATCGCAAATATAGTGAACATTATAATTCACAACGAAAGGGTGGTCGCACACACAACTATGCTCAACTGATTAATTGCAACCATCCTCACAAAATGCTGGAAACGGTATTATTCTCCTTTCTTCGAATCTATTCACAGACTTTCAATAGTATATCAATAGGTATCAAAGTACAATCATAAGTGCAAACATGGCAGAAAGTCTTTTCAGAAAGGCACACTGACAATATGTATATCTATCTTTGCTCTTTTGTCCTCTGTATTATCTAGTGCTTAACTCTGTCCACAGAACATGGCCACAAATGGTCACCATAGAATTAAGAGATCGCATTTACCACTTTACAAAGTGGTGTATACACCCTTTAATACCAAAAAGCAGGAAAAAAATTCTATCTGTGGTCAGGGGCGGATCCAGAACCTAACTCTTACAACGCTGGATTATTTTGTATAAACCATGGAGACCAAAGGGGTTTTGCAATTGGAAAAATGTATTTTAAATGTATTTGCTAGCTGTTTCTGATTAATTTGAATATACCTATGCCATGGGTCAACGGCCATTAGAGGTATTTTTAATATTTCAATGCGGGGACCGTCTTTATACGCCAGATTCTGACGTTTAAAGACGGTTCTCGTGCTGAAAGGTTTAAGAAAGGACATGAAATAATATTGATTGACATCCCGCATTTTTTTCTGTGATTAACGAGTAAAACAAGACGGTCAGTCAGAGACAGCAAAACACCACCGCGCGAAGTGATATATATAGGTTTTTATTGACTAAAATATACAAAACAAAATTTGCAGTGTAGTATCATTAAAAAGAGGTAATACCCATTTTGTAGTATTTTCCTCTAATTAATACCAAATGAACATTTGTTTGCGTGCCAAACGTCTAGAGCGATTTATCTACAATTATTGATTATACGAAAGGACCCCTCTGACCCTGGCGGTTATTTTCAGAAGACCCATTGTGATACCCATGTCACGAGCTCATTATGGTCATAAAAGGACATTGTACATATATACTGCACATAATTAATTTCAAATATTACAGTGCATTATACGTGTGGTCTATCTAGAATATCAATAGCTAAATATACTTAGAAATCCTATTAACCCTATATGAGCAACCGTAAATGTTATACTGCATGTGTTAAAAAAATCAACGATGACCTAAACTAACAGTTCCTCGATGTGACATGTACCACGGAGGACCACGAATGACAGATATGTGGAAAACTTTTTTGTAACTCCCCCCCCCCCCTCGCCCCCGCAGGTGGAATTTGTGGAGGGCGAACTTCAAGTTGGTGATAAATTTAAATATCCTATTTAGCTATCCAAAGGGTGGTTACACAGCAAAGGGTGGTTACACACATCAGCTATGATAAGCTGCGATGATAAGTGGCAAACATCTTTACAAAATGCTGGAAGCGGTATCATTTTCCTTTTCCAGATAATTTTCACAATCAGTATAGTAATAGGTTTGACAGTACAATCAGAAGTGAGACAAAATGAAATGAATCGGGCTTTAAGCCACTTTTGTGCACATACAGGCTAAATTGGGTCAGGATCCTGAGGATGGGGGAATGAGTGAGACCATGGCAGAAAGTCTTTTCAGAAAGACCCCCTGACAATATGTATATCCATCTTTGGTCTTTTGTCCTCTGGGTTATCTAGTGTTTAAGTCTGTCCACAGAACATGGCCACCTCTGAATTGAAAGGTGGCATCTGCCACTTTACAAAGTGGTAGATACTACCATCTAATACCAAGTGGAGAAAAACCCTTACAACGCTAGATTGTTTTGTATAGACCATGCAGACCAAAGGGGTTTTTCGATTTGAAAAATGAATTTTAAATGTATTTGTTAGCTGTTTCTGAATAATTTGAATATACCTATGTCATGGGTCAACGTCCATTAGAGGTATTTTAATTCTTTCAGCACGGGCACTGTCTTTATACGTCAGAATCTGACGTCTACAGAGGTCAGATTCTCACGTATAAAGTCAGTCCCCGCGCTGAAAGGGCTAAGAAAGGATATGAACTAATATTGATTGACACTAGTCAGGGGGTCAAATGCATATTTTTGGTCGAACCTGGAAAGTGGGTCCAAAGTTTTTTTCTCAATGTTTTCATGTTATATAGGTAGTGTACTCCATGAAACTGCATGATGGCATTCTTACAACATTGAGCATTTTTATATAACACGTTTTAAAAAATCGCGTCAATCGGGACGCAAAATAATGGTTTTACACGGTTCGAAAAATACAAATATTTATATAAAGCGCCAAACTAATCTATATTTGCCATCATTGGAAATAGTATGTCTTCAGTGTTAACAAAAGTAAAGTCCTAATTGTACAAATTGATTGAACCGGAAGTTTTGAGTTATGTAAACCCTTTGACCCCAAGGCCTTTCATAAATATAATTACCAGTGTAAAAACATCAAATTTCACAATAATGTTTGAGTGTGACCTATCAAAATGAAATGAATTTCATTACGAACCTGAATATGATGTCGTAGAGAATCTATAAGACATATGTACCGCGATAATTATTATTCTATAAATATATCGACGAGATATATAATGTATAATTTTGGCCATACGTTTTAAAATTTTGTATACTACGTCATCCAACGATGTTAACACTTAACATCAAAACATTTGTTCAGAGATTAATACATTTTTAAAAGAAATCATTGTGTGGTGTATTGCCTCTGCCAAAGGAGGTTATGTTTTTGGTCGCGATGGTTTGTCTGTCCGTCAGTAGGATTATTTACAAAGCAATGAATGGATTTGCATGAAACTTTTATCAGAGGTGCGTCTCGGGCCAAGGAACAATCCATTAAATTTGGAAATGATCCTGCTTAGTTTACGACCCGGATCCAATACACAATCACTGCGGCGGAAGTTTGCAGTCTGTGACTGACTGTCTAGTTCTATTTGATATGTCTATGTTTCTGCAAGTAGCACCTATAACATTATACCTTTATGGCAACGTATGGGTGCTCCATGGCTAGATTCAATTGATGACAGGTATTGCAACCCCCATCCAAGCGTTATGCTTTGTGAATAAAAATAAATTTAAAATTATTTTCATTGATTTGGAATTACTTGTGCGAACTGTTCGTCGTGATTGATAATTCAGACCAAGAAGCCATGAAATCATGACCCATCCACAGGCTATGTTTTCTTTTAAACGCGATAAAACAACAATTAAAAGGTTTTCAAAAGAGTCATCAAGACGACCGCAGATTATCATGATTTTGATAGAGTGTTTATCAGATACTATGATCCAACTAATTGTGACATGCCTGCGTTTTTCGCTCTACCAGAGTTGCCACTAAACCAAGAGGGCGAGGTAAACATGTTAGAGAAGGGCCAATGAAGGGTCAATTTTATGGGCATTTTTTCATTAAATCTACAAACCATCAAACTGTCAAACTGAACAATTTGTAGAAAAGCAGACAGTGTGTGACACTCAAAACACTCGCAGCATAATTATACATAATTGTATAGGCTTATCACATATTGATATGCCACATGCACACCATGACACTGCTATAACAGGTATGACACATTTCCAGTCATTGGCGACAGGCCCCTATTTACAATTATGAAATCAAATCTGCAACTGCATAAAATGATGGCAGATGTCCTTTGGGTGTATCCAGATAATTGTTTGCCAGAGACGTATCCCCGGGTTGGTGGTATACATCTCGTCATGGGTGTCATCGGTGTACAACTCTGATGCAGGATCAGTACCGTGGTGCAGACTTACATTTATGCATTTAAACACAAAATAAAGCCAATGTTACCCAAGATAATGTGATGATAAGTGAACCCTAGCACCCGAAGGGTGGTGAGAGTGAGATAAAGGCAACGCAACTTGTTTAAAAGTTGCTTTTAGCCTTTCCAATTCTTCATTAGTATACAATACTCATTGAAGATGTCTGGTTGGCAAGGGTGGCAAGGAACCTGGAAACGGAAGCATTTAAAAAAATTTAATTAATTTAGATGCACCGTCGGCGAACAGAGGGTCGCGGTGGTCTAAATGAGGTGTTGAATCAGCCAGTAGCTATCCTGTATCTCGTGTCTTATCTCGAAAAATCAGAATGAGAATAGGCCGATACAGTTGTAATTTAGCAGATCATTGCTGTCCAACATGTTGCTTTTCAAGATAATGTTACTACATCTAGTCTTTTAATATATCATGTATATGCGTTACTACAATTCCAGCACTAAATTTTGAGCACGAATAGCCAGATGTAGGGTATCTAACCTGAAACATATCCCTGTTCCAACAGCTTTGGTGACTGCTGCTAGTAATAACAGGATGAAGGTCTTATTCAAAACATACACAAGAGCACATGCACACTCTTAATACCAGGACCGATCTAAATAGCAAAAATCCGAAAGTCGCATAACAAGACGATAATCACGAAGGAGCTGACAACAGCATATAGTTACACAGCTTTAGGAGACAAATATTGATATTCCCATTATAGTGCAATCGCCTGTACATAATGTGTCATAGAAATTAAAGTGACAACTGCTGAATATTTTGACCTCATTCCTAACCTGCTGCCAGAAGCCTCCTTGTCACGATGTGATACTATGGTTGGATGCTCTGGTATTGGTATTATCGGAGATATTAATGTCTTCTGGCTCGATGTAGTAAGGAACTTATTCTGTGGTTAGTAACTCGGCGAGGGGAGCATCACCTGTTGATAATTATGTTAATTACCATCACCTGAGCAAGACTTCCGGTAACATTTGAAAATAAAACTTTCCGTTGAAGAATGCCTTGATGCTTGAGCCACAGAAGTTAGATCCGTTAGTATATGAATGGAGCAGAGACGGGAATATGTTATGTTCAACTACAGTCCCTGAATGAAGTCAACTGATCTCAGATTGCATCTCAACTGGTCCCTAATTACATAAAAAAATCTTCATATGGTTGCTCCAGTAAGAGCTATGTGATAGTGTTCGATGTGGAAGCAACAGAGCAGGAATACAGGACGCATCGCCATTGTCTAAGAATATGATGCATACTACTACTATATGAACACAGATGATGAGACAAACAATGAACAGGAAGGTAGTAGTAGCTTTAATATAAATATATAGCAAATGACAAAATTATGTTGAAGGTGGTGGTATCATTGCTGATTATTTAACTTGTTTAAGATAAAGAACTATGTTTTTCAATAACTATTACATACAATTTTGGTAGTTTAGCAGGTACAGAAACCTCTGAATTATTACACCAAATATTAATAATTGATGTATCCATATATGTGATATTGGAACTATAAATAAGAAACAAAAAGGTTAAATATCGTGAATTATTTAGTCATATATTAAACTGTTATAACACAAGAAGGGAACATATACGTCAAAGTTAAATTCAGACCACATTCTCATTGATCAACTTATTTCGCACAATACAATCATTTGCCTTGACACATATTCTGGGATTTAACTTTACCTAATTAGGGCCCACAAATTTTCCTCTGTGTGCCTCAATAGCGGCCGGGCATCTAAACATTGGGGAAATGTTGGGTCAATGCAGCCCACCAGCGTCACAGATAATGGCCCAACATTGGGTTAGTGAATCATGTTGACTAGCCCATGCAATAGAATGACAACGTGTAATACATTGCTACACTATTCAAACAATATAATAATCCCCCTATCTTTCATCCCAGCAAATATATACATGTACGGTCACGTAGGCCACATTTGGAGTGTGGCCTAGATGAGCGAGAATATGTGAGCGACAGGTTATCTAGTTAATTAGGATCATGACAGTTCATAACAAAAACCTAAATTATAAGACAATGAATACAGGTACAGCTATAGAAACATGTACAAATGTGGAGGATATAATGTAAAAACGATATAAGCATGTTTGACCTCATTTTGTGACCTTTGACCTTGAACTATAGCTTTGACCTTTGACCCAATGATATTTATTTTTAATATACATTAATATACAAACAATAAAACTAGTAACTATCAGTTGTGTGAATATATAAAGTGATTTTCTGTTTTTCCCGATCACGTAAAACCACTATTTTGTGCCCCGATAGGCGAAAAAATGTAAAACTCGTTATTTCAAAATGCTCAATGTTGTGAGAATGCCATCACGCGGTTTCATAGAGTACAATACCCATATAACATGAAAACATCGAGAGAAAAACTTTGGACCCACTTTCCAGGTTCAGCTCCTGGCCCCCTGACTACACCCCGCATTTTTTTCTGTGATTTAAGAGTAAAACAAGACAGTCAGTCAGAGACATAAAACACCACCGCGCGAAGTAATATATATATGTTTTTTTATTGAATAAAATATACAATACAAAATTTGCAGTGTAGTATCATAAAAAGAGGTAATATTGATTTTGTAGTATTTTCCTCTAATTAATACCAAATGACACATTTGTGTCAAACGTTTAGACGATTTATCTACGATCTCATTATGGTCATAGAAGGATATTGTACGTGTATACTGCACCTAATTAATTTCAAATCTTACAGTGCATAATACGTGTGGTCTATCTAGAATATCAATAGCTAAAGAAATCCCATTAACCCTTTATGAGCAACAGTAACAGTTATACTGTATATGGTAAAAAATCAACGATGACTTAACCCTTCAAGCCCTCACGATACATTAAAGCATCATTTCGCATCTTTGAAAAATAACCTGAAACCTAGTGGTTTCACAACGAATTTTTTTTTGGAAATGTTTTAAAAATAACAGTATATTTTTTCATTTGTCACCCACCTTAGTCATCTTCATCCACTACAAGTCGAGAATTGCGACAGCTTTTAGCGGCTTGTAGTGGATGAAGATGACAATGGTAAAGTCGGGCTTGAAAGGGTTAAACTAACAGTTTCTCTATGTGACATGTACCACGGAGGAACACGAATGACAGATATGTAGACAATTTTTTTGTAAATCCCCCCCCCCCCGCCACCGCAGCTGGAATTTGTGGAAGGGGAACTTCAAGTTGGTGATAAATTTAAATATCCTATTTAGCTATTTAGTATTAAATGTATTTGTTAGCTGTTTTTGATTAATTGAATATACCTATGTCATGGGTCTACGGTTTCCTTTTTTTCAGCGCGGGGGCGTCTTTATACGTTAGAATCTGACGTCTACAGTCGTCAGATTCCTACGTATAAAGACGGACCCCGCACTGAAAGGGTTGAGAAAGGATATGAAATAATATTGACTGACATCCCGCATTGTTTTCTGTGATTTAAGAGTAAAACAAGACAAACAGTCAGAGACTGCACAAGACCGCTGCGCGAGGTACTATTTTTTATTGTTATTGAATAAAATATGCAATAAAAAATTTGCATTGTAGTATCAATAAAAATAGGTAATAATGAATTTTTATTATTTTCCTCTAATAAATACCAACATTTATGAAACATTTGCTTGTGTGTCAAACGTTTAGAGCGCTTTATCTACAATTATTCATTTTACGAAAGGACCCCTCTGACACTGGTGGATATTTTTAGAAGCCCCATTGTGATACCCATGTCACGAGCTCATTATGGTCATAAAAGGACATTGTAGATGTATACTGCGCCCAATTAATCTCATGTCTTATCGTGCATTATACATGTACGTGTGGTCTATCTAGAATATCAATAGCTAAATATATTTAGGAATCCCATTAACCTTTTATGAGCAACAGTAACATGTGTTAACCCTCTAAGCCCTCACGATGCATTAAAGCATCATTTTAAATCCATGAAAACAGATTTAATTTTCCTACAACCAAAGGTTTTAGAGCGAAAATTCCCATGAAAATGGCTTAGCAATACGTGGTAATTTTCTTCAATTTTTAAACCACATCAAATCATCTTCATCCAATACAAATCGAGAATTGCGACAGCAATTCGCGGCTTGTTGTGGATGAAGATGACAATGGTAAGTTCAGGCTTGGAAGGGTTAAAAAACAACGATGACCTAAACCAACAATTTCTCGATTTGACATGTACCACGGAGGAACACGAATGACAGATATGTGGACATTTATTTGTACCCCCCCCCCCCCCGCCCCCGCAGCTGGAATATGTGGAAGGCGAACTTTGAGTTGGCGATAAATTTAAATATGTTATTTAGCTATCCACTCTGAGGGATTAATTGAATACTTATTTAACTTAATTAAAATTGAATCGAATTAAACAGCAATCATTTAACCAATCCTCGAATCCTGTAGCACTCCAGCAAACAACAGACGTTGAAACAATGTTGGTTTAATGATGGCCCAGGGTCGCAATGTCTCGTGTTTGCTGTGATTCGTTTAAGATATACTGAGCAGTGTGAGGTTTCTTTAGAATTTAATTGGTTACCCTTGATACTGAAGGGTGTATATCCCTTTAACAGAGTTTGACATGCACTCTTTAAGTCTCGAGATGGGTATATAATTTTATATCTGATCTTGTTGATGATGTCGATCTGAGAATAATTATACAATGACACGCCAAGGACGCAGGGTCACTCAAGTGCACACAGGAAGCGACCATGACCCCCCCTCCCCCCCCTATTATCAGTAAAACTGGGACATCCCGGCTGAACCAGCAAACGAGGTACATTGACCCATTGTTGGGTAAAAAGTTGGGTCAGCATCGTTGACGCTGGGCCAACAGTGATACAGCATTGGGTCAATGTATTGTGTTTGTCAGCTTTGAGACTTGTAACTGTAACTGATTACTTAGTCCTGTAGTAAGTAAGCTGCTGCAGTAACTTTTGCTTCCGGTTGCGCGGTGGATCTATTCTCTGGTTAAAAACATAATGTATAATGGCCATACACCTATAACATAGATCTTTAAATAATGCAGAAAGAGCTAATTTTATGATGATTTGAAATTGTTAAAAACAACAACTTTGGTCTCCATAGTTTATACAAACGTATTTCAGCGTGATTGTAAGGGGTTGACCATTTAATATCAGGGGGGGGAGGGTATGTTTTTTCTTCTGACCAAACTTTTTTTTCCTCCCGATAACAAACATATCAATGTTTTTCTCCCTGATCAAAAACAAACATTTTTTTCTGAGATGTCACAGACAAACTTTTTCGCAGGACATGTCTAATCACATAAATTAAAAGGCAGGTATTATTTATCATGCTCATTTCATTCATTTCATTTTTACTCACATTACCGACTGTAGTTTATGATGGCTATGGCGTGGTGCTTTGTGGGGCGACCTTGTTCTGCGTCTTATGAACATTGGTCTATCCCTTTCATATTAAATAATTAATGTGGCGAATAAGATTATTTGTGATGATAACTATATCTGCATCATAGTGCCTTCTAATGCCAAAAAACAGTTGTGATCGGTACTGTATTGTGGCTTGCAGAGCACAAAGCCAATATACACTGTTGATTACCACAGATAAATTGTTCATATCCGTAATTGTTACCTCGCGTGAGTATCTCTGGGTGACACATAATGTAGACAAATTTAACCCTTTAACCGCCAAATTATTCAATCTGAATTTTTACCCACTTGAATTTGTGTCTCGCTGACGCGATCCACAACTTCAAGCGAGTAAAAAATATTCAGATTTGACAAAATGAAGGTCAACTGTTTTCAAATATTGCTGATTGATATCACATTTTATCTTTAACATGTTTAAAATGTTTTACTTAATGTGCTAATTAAAAATGAAAACCCGAATACAAGCGACACCGGCGGTTAAAGAGTTAATCTGATCCCCCGTCAGTGCTGCCATGTTTACCCAATGGACAGAAAACATCCAGGGGGTGACCTGGACAGAGGGGTAATCTGAAACTGTTACACCGGTATGGACGGCTTTCTTTATAAACATGACCTATTCCAAAACTATGCCTAGATTTGCTACCAGATTGGTTGTTACAGTTGATGTTGAGCATTGGTAACTTTACCTTACAAGTATACCGGCAATGAAATGGCTTAATAAGTGAAATATTACTGCTACTCAGTGAATTTAAAATATAGATTTCTTGCTGGATGAACCTGCGATGAGTATGTATGTCATTAAAGGGACCCCTTGGGGTGAGACATTTGCAATGTTGTCAATTTTGAAAAAAATAATTTAAATAAAGCTATATAGCCTACAGATCTTAACTGAAAATACGAAAAAGTCAAAAAACAATTTTAAAGCACCGAAAAAGAGTGAAATAGTTGTATTTCCAGGTCGTATATTGCCATGTAAACAATACAAGTCAGCAATATTCAGATTTGCTACCAGATTGGTTGTTACAGTTGATGTTGAGCATTGGTAACTTTACCTTACAAGTATACCGGCAATGAAATGGCTTAATAAGTGAAATATTACTGCTACTCAGTGAATTTAAAATATAGATTTCTTGCTGGATGAACCTGCGATGAGTATGTATGTCATTAAAGGGACCCCTTGGGGTGAGACATTTGCAATGTTGTCAATTTTGAAAAAAATAATTTAAATAAAGCTATATAGCCTACAGATCTTAACTGAAAATACGAAAAAGTCAAAAAACAATTTTAAAGCACCGAAAAAGAGTGAAATAGTTGTATTTCCAGGTCGTATATTGCCATGTAAACAATACAAGTCAGCAATATTCAGCACTTTACATCACATATTCCCACGTATCAGACGGTAAGATCAGAGCAGTGGCCGCTAATTGGTGTCTTATAGTCAGGACACGGGAGGACACACCTGCAGCACTGATTGTCTACCCAACGCTGGGCCGATGTCATCAGCATGTGGCCCAATGCTGTGAAAACATTCAATCGTCCTTCAGGTATACAAATAGTTTGTTTGGGTTACTACTAATTTTATAGAAATGTTGATTAAAAATATTTGTAAAAATATGAAAATTCTGAAAAAAACAAAAACATGATCCGTAGGATACACTACTTCAGTACGGAATAAAAATGAAAATTGATGTCATCCCAAGGGGCTGCTTTAATATACCATTTTTCTTTGCTTTTATTCACATGTTTTACTTTCACCTAGGGTAGCCTATAATGGCATGGGTTAGTCAAGGGATATAACATTTGTTAACAGTTATGTTTATTACATAATTATAATATATACGCTTTGATATGTTGAGTATACATACACAAAATAATAAGACATAATGTATATGCTTTCTAGTAGGGCCCTTTTAATATATTTAAATAATATATTACGTACAACATATTTCTCCGGAAATAAACAATGATTTGTTTTGCATGTATACACTCCTTATTGTGCAGAGTGTCCGACCATGCAATGCTACTGACAACTCTTACATTATCTGGTAGTATAGTAAGTGACCATTTTCAGTATTTTTCAGTATTAAATGCATAGAAATAATTTGGACTACATTTTATAGTTTACTAGCAATATTATATTTTCAAAACGACAGCGGTCATCTTGCTTTTGTGTTTGAAGTATTGGTCAAATTATATAAAAAAAACACAAGAAAGGAAGTTCTCGACCCAAAATTACCTAGAAACGATAAGTCGTACATTATTATGTAGGTGGTAAACCAAGATTATATTCATAAAAGAGCAAAAAACAGCGGTCATCTTAGATTTGTGGGTGAAGTATAGGTCAAAATAACTAAACTACACAAGAAATGAATTTCTCGCCCTAAAATCACATAGAAACCATAAATTACACATATCTAGATTACAAATCAAAATTATTTATCATAAATGGAAAAAATATAAGTTAAATTATCTCAAAACCCCAAGGAAAAAAAATTTCGACCCCAAATCACATAGGAACAATAAATTACACATACATACGTGGTAAATCAATGGAGATTTGATTTTTGTATTGCATTTTGTCGGCTATTGTAAATTTTAGGCTTTCAAAAATTTATGCGGGAGGCATGGGGGCTAATATTTTGCCAAATTGGTTGTAGAAAGCAAATCAATCATAAAACCAACCTCCGGAAGCAACGGTCACGGAATCACCAAATATGACACTACTATTTATTGGGCAAGCCTGGACCTCAGACATTGCATTTCACGGATTTCAGAAATTTTAATCATTAATTAAATTATAACTTAATCAAGATAAAATTAGAATGCTCTGTTCACAATTCACAAGAAATGTTCATCCTCCCTCAATTCTTAGCTGATTTTTATTTGCTTTGGTTTGCTTGAAAGAGCTCGTGCCTCACATATTTCAGATTTTTTTTATTTGTAATTAACTCATGCCTTAAGTAAGAATAAAAAAAACAAATCTAAATAATTTTCTCGCACTTCAAGCTTGACTAGCTGTGAAACGTAGGGGCATTCTTCATTCAGTTGAAGCTGGAAATTATGTATGCATCGAATGAATCAAATATATCAAGAAATGATGCAGCACTCAATAGAAGCATATGCCGAAAACTAATAATTGTATCTAAAAGTAAATGTAAAAATCACTCATTCGACCTTTGGATAGCCGCATGACGCTGACTGGCGAAATGGCATTTATTGAGAAAATCAAACGTTGGAAATGTTAAGAGTAATTGACAATGGTTAAAAAGTTTCCAACAGCTGTGGTATTAATATTAGTTTCAATCAACTTCTGAGACGAAAAAATAGGGAGAGCAAAAGCTGCAGATTAAATAAAAACAATATTGTTTAATTAATTGCAGTTTCTGCAATTGTCATCGACATCTAAGATGGATATAGAAACAACAACCTTTAAAATGTAACATCCGCTCCCACATTAGATGATCATTGTGGGGAAACATTTCGTCGCTTCGGAGCTAAAGGATCCTATCTGCCACTCTAGCGAGTGTCAGATAGGATCCTTTAGCTCCGAGGCGACGATTTGCCAGGTAGGCCACACATTGCTTTGATACATTATACTTCAAAGTAACAGATGGCATCAATCTAATGGGTCATGATGAATAAAACAGAAGCAGTCATGAAGATAGGTGAGATAGGTAACAGCCTTCATACTGCACACAGTACTTGATTCATAACAGTCATCTTGTATTTAACCCATCTTGCATATTATGACATTACATATAAACATATGTATTGAAATCTTGTAAGCCCGACTCTCATATTGCATACAGACGAAATGAAATGTATGTGGTTTTATTTAAAGCCATATGTGTGCACATATAAACTAAACTGGGCCAGGAGGAACTCTTGAGGATTGGGAGATGAATGAGATGATAGTGCCCTTCAGATAAATGAATCAAAATTCGAGCCCTGGCAGGCGGTATGAGGCCGAGCGCAGAGTCTCCCCACAATGTTGAATTTTTCCGGGTGAGCAGGTAAAAAACTAGTGTTTCTGTGAAACATGAAAGCCAGAGTGGGGTTTGAACCCACGATCTCCGACTTTCCAAGCAGGCAGTTTTAGCCACTGCACCAGAGCCCTCGCCCTCTCATATTGTTTACACTTTTGTTTTGTAGAGATGTGACATGCTTTTTATGTTGTGTACGAATTACACACAATGCTTGTATAAAATACAATAATTATGCGATTTCGTACACAATATTATTTATATAGCATAACTATTATCTTGCAGCATGATAAGAGTTGTATCTCAGTTATCATATTGTACACAACTCATCATGTGGGCATGATAACAGTTGTATAAGAGTTGTATCTCAGTTATCATGTTGTACACAACTTAGCATGTCGGCATGATAAGTGTTATATAAGATTTTTATCTCAGTTATCATATTGTACACAACTCATCATGTGGGCTTGGTAAGAGTTGTATAAGAGTTGTATCTCAGCTATCATATTGTACACAACTCATCATGTAGGCATGGTAAGAGTTATATAAGAGTTGTATCTCAATTATCATATTGTACACAACTCATCATGTGGGCATGGTAAGATTTATATAAGAGTTGTATCTCAGTTATCATATTGTACACAACTCATCATGTGGGCATGGTAAGAGTTGTATAAGAGTTGTATCTCAGCTATCATATTGTACACAACTCATCATGTAGGCATGGTAAGAGTTATATAAGAGTTGTATCTCAATTATCATATTGTACACAACTCATCATGTGGGCATGGTAAGATTTATATAAGAGTTGTATCTCAGTTATCATATTGTACACAACTCATCATGTAGGCATGGTAAGAGTTGTATAAGAGTTGTATCTCAGCTATCATATTGTACACAACTCATCATGTAGGCATGGTAAGAGTTATATAAGAGTTGTATCTCAATTATCATATTGTACACAACTCATCATGTGGGCATGGTAAGATTTATATAAGAGTTGTATCTCAGTTATCATATTGTACACAACTCATCATGTGGGCATGGTAAGAGTTGTATAAGAGTTGTATCTCAGCTATCATATTGTACACAACTCATCATGTAGGCATGGTAAGAGTTATATAAGAGTTGTATCTCAATTATCATATTGTACACAACTCATCATGTGGGCATGGTAAGATTTATATAAGAGTTGTATCTCAGTTATCATATTGTACACAACTCATCATGTAGGCATGGTAAGAGTTGTATAAGAGTTGTATCTCAGTTATCATATTGTACACAACTTATCATGTGGGCATGGTAAGAGTTATATAAGAGTTGTATCTCAATTATCATATTGTACACAACTTATCATGTAGGCATGGTAAGAGTTGTATAAGATTTGTATCTCAGTTATCATATTGTACACAACTCATCATGTAGGCATGTTAAGTTTTATATAAGAGTTGTATCTCAATTATCATATTGTACACAACTTATCATGTAGGCATGGTAAGATTTATATAAGAGTTGTATCCCAGTTATCATATTGTACACAACTCATCATGTAGGCATGGTAAGAGTTGTATAAGAGTTGTATCTCAGTTATCATATTGTACACAACTCATCATGTGGGCATGGTAAGAGTTGTATAAGAGTTGTATCTCAGTTATCATATTGTACACAACTCATCATGTAGGCATGGTAAGAGTTGTATAAGAGTTGTATCTCAGTTATCATATTGTACACAACTCATCATGTGGGCATGGTAAGATTTATATAAGAGTTGTATCCCAGTTATCATATTGTACACAACTCATCATGTAGGCATGGTAAGAGTTGTATAAGAGTTGTATCCCAGTTATCATAGTGTACACAGCTCATCATGTAGGGATGGTGAGAGTTGTATAAGAGTTGTATCTCAGTTATCATATTGTACACAACTTATCATGTAGGCATGGTGAGAGTTGTATAAGAGTTGTATCTCAGTTATTACTATCTACACATCACCAATTGGAGCTATTGCTAAGCGTCATAATCTTGAGATACACCTCTAAGAGGATGACACACAAATATATATATATATATTTTAAAACATAGGACTTTAAATCTCAAGCAGAAGCATTGCGAACCATCCAGGAATGTGTATCTGAAATCCGACAAGGGATGGCGGAAAACAAACTGCAATTGAACGATCAAAAAACATAATTTTTAATTATATGCGCCCCATGGAAGCGTGATTGTGTTCAGTTTGATGAAATCGAGATTGGTGATGCTAGAATTTCTTCCACGACGGATGCCAGGAACCTTGGTGTTATCATGGACAAATCATTAAATATGGAAAAACACATTCGAAAACTTTGCCAAACATCAATCGCTCAGCTTAGAAACATCGCTGATGTGCGAAAATATCTGACACAGAATGCAGCAGAAAAGCTAATCCATGCCTTTATTACATCGCGACTAGATTATTGTAACTCACTCCTGTACGGCCTACCATCGTCATCTCTTAAAAAAGTACAGAAGGCCCAAAACATTGCAGCCAAAATACTAACTCTCCGTCGGAAATATGAACACATCACTCCCATCCTACAGGAACTCCACTTGCTTCCAGTGGAGCACCGCATAACTTACAAAATTTTACTGACAACACACTGTGCTCTAATTGGCAAGGCTCCTCAATATATCACAGACTTATTAACCCCCTACATACCAGCGCGCAATCTCCGATCTGAAGGAGAAGGGTATTTGGTTGTTCCAAAAACCTAAACAAAAACATTCGGACAGAGAGCCTTTTCTTTCGGTGCTGCTGTAGAATGGAACAAATTGCCAAAGAAGTTGCGCGAAAACAATACCCTCAGTAAATTCAAGTCATACATCAAAACTTACCTGTTCACAGCAGCTTTCCGTTAATTTTCCAATATCTGTGAAATGCCTCAGCGAAGATACACTTTTAAGTGTTTTTTTAAATCTATACTTACCCGTTTTTAATACATATTTTTTACTTTTAAATAAACGCTACAGTGACTGGACAATTTATCACATGTGAAGCGCCTATGATTGTGCTACAGATATATGGCGCTATATAAATGTTTATTTATTATTTATTTTTATCATATTGTACACAACTTATCATGTAGGCATGGTAAGAGTTATATAGGAGTTGTATCTCAGTTATCATATTGTACACAACTTATCATGTAGGCATTGTAAGAGTTATATAGGAGTTGTATCTCAATTATCATAATGTACACAACTTATCATGTAGGCATGGTAACAGTTGTATAAGAGTTGTATCTCAATTATCATCTTGTACACAACTCAATGATAACAGTTAGATCTCATCTCTTTTTTTCTGCAAACGAAATAGTTGAATAGACTTGAATTTACTCTCATATTGCAGTTTTCCATTAACCGAGATGTGGTAGATGTTACTTGTGAAGAAGGCAGTTACTGCAGCCATACCGCGCAAAGGCAAAATACAGTATATGCTTATTTTTCCCCTTATGATTTCGCAGGACAGATTACTGATCTCGTAGATAATATAAATTATGTTTGTATCTGCACACCTATTTTGTACCCAATTGTACTTACGTAAGTGTGCAGTTAAATGAACAAATCCGGGGTTCGGTTCCCGGTCTCGGCGGTTTGAAAGAAACAAAAATTGTTTCTTCCCCATCCACGTGTGAAAGTTAGTATTGTGGGGAGCCTCCGTGACCGAGAGGTAGCGTGCTCGGCCTCAGACCGCCAGGGCTCGAATTTCGCATCCTGTGTCTGGAGGACAGTGTCATCTCAACCATCTCACCATCCTCAGGAGGTTCTCCTGGCCCAGTTTAGCCTATATGTGCACAAAGGTGGCCTAAAGCCCGATTCATTTCATTTTTTCACCGAGCTAGCTAATATCATTAACTATGGGGAGGGGGCCCTATATAACATTCTTTTTACCGAGTTGACATTCAAAACGGTTTCCGGTGACGTCACTGCGTTTCACATAATAAATAATTTCTGACAGGAAAGAACGTCATGTTCCTTCTAGTTGTAGAAAATGAATTTAAAAAAAGACATCCTTTTTTGGAGTATGCTATTTTTCTCGCGAAATTTAGCAGGTTTGTTAATTTGTCATACAGTTTTAATTGGATGGCATCATGCACAAGTGGGCTAACCCACATTAAAAAAAAACAATGAAAATATGTGTCATTGATAGCAAAAACTTGATCAATATACGAGTTTCACATTCAGGGTTATATCATTTGGTCACTGATTTTGTTACCTTTTTGTGTTATTCTGTATTTATTCGTTGTATACTGTACTTCATGTTGCAGCGCGATTTTTCTCAAAATCGTTAAATGTGGGTTAGCCCACGTGTGCATGATGCCATCCAATTCTGTTAATGGTTTAAATTTATATGAATTATGTATTTTGAAGATAATAAACTCTGTGCGCTTATGTACAGCTCCCTGTCGAAGACGACATGCGAGTCCCAACTTCACCCGTGGACAGCACCATGTCATAACGGTGTGGTCGTGGATTGCTCAATTTCTTTGGGAAGGAATACACGTTTTTTTCAAAACGACGCAGCGTGAATCGCATTGTGCATGCGTAAATGTAGACGATATATTAGTGTTTCTAATATATCTATTATCAACCTGATTCATCGCGTCCAAGTCTTAGATATAAGCGTCCAAAACAAAGGAAGTTCCTGGCAGTCAAGCGCAGTCTGTGACTACAACCTTCAGTTTCCGTCACCCTGTGGGCTATCCCAAATTCACGATCAATTATTCTCAATCCGTGTAAAGAGACATTTGGCCTCGCAAAGGCAAACAGCAGTATCTGATGTGCATGGAAACAGGCAGTTACTGCAGTTTGCAGTGCCGATTTAACTGGGTCTCAGCACCCGAGAAGGAACAAGGACATATTGTATCCCTGTTAATTCCACAAGGGGCTGATCGATAACGATACGAAGATTCCTTCAGGGCGAGATTGGTGCCGCGCAAAGACCAACAGCGGTACCTGCTTACTTGAAAAGTAAGCAGTTACCGCTGGTCGCCATTGTCGGTCAGATTGGTCGGCGTATGTCAGATGTCAAGGTCGAACCTCGGACTCCGTGAGGGGTCGTGATGAACGGCCGAAAGACACGCGTCACATGCAAATGCAAACAGCAGTAACTGTTTACTTTTCAACTAAGCAGTTACTGCTGTTTGCCTTGTATGGCAGTGTTCGTGCGTGGGACGTCCTGGTAGCGTGGGGGGGGGGGGGGGGGGATCGTACGTCTGTATATTGTTAGGATTCTTAAAAGTTGACACAGCCACTGCAGAGTCTTTTGTAGGCCTACATTTTATTCTAATTATCTACGCATTTTCTCTGATATTTATATCGATATCTTTTTCGGCATTTGAAGCTGTTAATTGCGTTAGCAATTCCAGCTTCAAATAATAAAAAAATAATCAAACAATTCAGCAACACCTGGGTTTATTTAGCGAATGCGATGTCCCAATGTTGGGCCAATGACGCAGACGTTGGATATCGATAAAAAACACAAGTATGCCTAGATTCTTGTCTTGAGAAAGGAGATTGCGTTTCGTCACCGCTTCACAGCATCATCAGATTTTCACAACACCGCTTCAGAAACTAGGATTTCCTATAAGACTAATCCTAGAGTGTGATAATGATTAGCTGTACTCGTATGCCTGGTGATATCAGACAGACAAACAACTGTTCTGTATCTGCTTACTAAAGCAGATGTGACCAATTACTGCTGTTTTTTAATACAATATAAAATACGACATAATAATTATATGACATACAATACGACAATAAAATGACAATAAAATCATAGTATTTGTTTTGGGTCCTTTTAAATGTCCATAGACTATATTTGAGTCTTTTAAAGTCTTTTAAAGTCTTTTAAATTTTGGGTGGCGAATTTACCAGTTAAAAGAGAAATCGAAATAAAATTTAATGTTATTCCTATATTTCTTATTTTCGGCCTGATTGTGTCGCTTTAGTAGTATCGGATATAAAAATTATGTTCGCAATAACTAAATATTCACACATATAGATTGTGTATTGTATGTAGCGCGGATAATATGACTCCATATATCCCAGTGATAGTGTGCTCCAATATCAACAAGGGATGTCTGCCATATATTGATTTAGTTGTAGTAGATCCATATATTAAATATTATAATTTATAGAATAATCAAACAGATCCATTAACAATACATGTTTTTAATTGCATACAAATATAAAATAAATGGAATGTTAAACCTACGTTCAGATGGTACTTTAACCCTTAAAACGCTGAAATATCGCAGTATAAGCCATGGAGACCAAAAGTATTTTTTTCAATTTGAAGAGATAAGTGTAATAATATAATAGATCAACTGATAATAAATGCCAACACTGATCGATCAAGCGATTATATATGTAGCCTCATACATAAGCTTAACACTACTGCATCTTCTGACATTTAAAAAAAAGTCAACATTAACAAAAATAACAGCTCCATGAAACAGATGCCAACCAATGCCTGGTTTGATTCTGAATGCAATGAACTTAGAAAAACTATAAATACTTATGCAAAGCGGTCGAATTTAACTCACACCGAGAACAACAATTACTACCATAACTTATGCAACAATTACAAACGCATGATCCAAAGAAAAAAGCGAAACTATAATACAAACTTGAAAGTAAATCTTGAAGAGATGTGTAGTAACAATCCAAAAGATTATTGGGGTTTCTGGAAACGCCTGCAACGACAGAACCTTAGCGAAAGCACAATTGAACTATACCAATTTTACAATTGTTTTCTGAAACAAAGTGAACCAGCTACCGGTCAAAACGCAAATACAAAATGCAAAACTATACAACAAAAAATACCTATTGATAGATATAATTACGACATATCGAATGACATTCTCAATGGTAAAATTCAATTGGACGAAGTAGACAAAGCGTTAGGTAGAATAAGAAAAGGTAAAGCGTCGGGAATTGACGGAATTCCGATTGAGTTATATTCTTCGGACATTAAATATTTCACACCTTCACTGACAACATTATTCAATATCATTTTCGATTCGGCAGATTATCCAGATGACTGGGCACAATGGTTGATATACCCAGTTCACAAAAAGGGTGATAAGTCAGATCCACAGAACTATCGGAAAGTTTCTCTGATTCCCTCTCTTGCAAAAGTTTTTGAATCTGTACTCGAAAATAGATTGTCATTCAAAAACTTAATGTGCCGTGACGATGATCCTCTACAAAGAGGCTTTAAAAAAGATTGTAGGACATCTGATAATTCATTGTGTTGTACAATCTGGTTGAAACGCAAAAAATACACGTAAAAAACCGCTCTACGTTTGCTATATAGATTTGACCAAAGCTTCCGATTATTTAAACAGAGATGCACTTATCCTGAAACTGCAGCAGCGCAATGTCGACGGAAAATTTCTGAATACAATCAAATCTATGTTTCTTAAATCTAGCAGTCAAGTTAAATGGAATGGCAAGATTAGCAAGCCTATTAAAAACCGTTATGGTGTCATGCAAGGGGGTGTCTTAAGCCCCAGACTTTTCAATGAATTCCTCCAGGATCTCGGAAAATATTAAAATCCTAAATACGGTCTTAAGATAGGAGACATATACCTTGCGTACCTCCTATTTGCCGACGACATAGTCCTCTTTTCAGAATTTGCAGAGAGCCTACAGGCACAAATTGACTTATTTTACAAGTACTGTGAAATATGGAATCTGATAATAAGCATTGCTAAAACAAAAATAGTGATTTACAACCAAATATATGCTAAACATTCATTTTCTTTCACACAGGCCAAAAATACGCTTGAAATCATGGACAAATATAAATATTTAGGTCTTTGGTGTAGTAATAATAAAAATATATTTGTAAAAAAACATTCGTATCTGGCTGAACAAGCTCGCAAAGCAATATTCACAATTAGAAATTATAGTCACAACTTAGGACATCTAACGCCAAAATTGTCTTTAAAAGTATTCCAAGCCCAAATAGAGCCAATACTGATGTATGGTAGCGAGGTACTATTTATTGGTAAAGAAATATTGGACTTTGAGACAGTCCATTTATCATTCTTGAAAAATATGCTTAGAGTCAAACAACAAACCACATCAGTTACTATTTACAGGGATACAGGAAGGTATCCTCTCTTTTTAAAACAACGAATTCTAGCTTTGAAATACTGGATTCGCTTGATCTCCTTGCCTATAAGCTGTTATTTGAGAATCGTGTACAACTCACTGGCGTCTCTTGACTTTATTAGTGAAACAAATTGCTGCTCTCACATCAGGTCATTATTATTCCGAACAAACCACCGCGACGTTTGGGAAAATCATAGGGTAGAAAATGCCAATCGTCTCATCAAACAAGTTAAATCATGTTTGATTAATACATATAAAGTTGATTGGTTCATCAAAGCCCGAAACTCCATAAAATTACGAACGTACATAAAGTTCAAATTCGAGCACTCACTAGAAGAATATCTGTTTTACATCCCCGACACAAGGTGGATGAAAGCACTATCAAGATTAAGAATGAGCTCACATATGCTAGAAATTGAACGTGGAAGGCATGTCAAGCCGCAAAAACTACCACTAGAACAGTGCATATGTCAAAGATGTACATCAAACTCTGTTGATGACGAAATTCATTTTTTAATTACTTGCTCTTACTTCGCTACGCAGCGAACTAGTTTACTTGCCGAAAGCAAACTACTCAATAGTGAATTTGACTCACTCTCAAACGACGACAAATTTATATATATTATGTCATCTACACATCGACCATTAGTAATATGCTTAGCAAAATACACCTGTTTCAAACCTTAAGCGTGTCGCGTACCTCCACTTTATAAAACGATTGGGGCGTGGAAATCATCCATGCATTCGGGGGATCACCACTGTGGTATCAGCGACTGGTACGGCTGGTGATTCCTCTAATCATCCACTCATGAAATCATCCATGCTGTCGGGGGATCACCACTGTGGTATCAGCGACTGGTGCGGCTGGTGGTTCCTCTAATCATCCACTAATGAAATCAACCATGATGTCGGGGGAACACCACTGTGGTATCAGCGACTGGTGCGGCTGGTGATTCCTCTAATCATCTTGGTGTTTCGAGCTGACGTCAGACAATGCATTTTTTAGATTGTTTTTTTAAAATGTTCAATGTAACTAATATTATTATTTTTTTCTCTATACATACTCTCACTCATTATGTAATTACTCGGTTTCTACGCTTTCCAGAGGGTTTTTTTACTATATGCAGTAGCTATTTTATCTCTGGTTTTGGTGCGGGAAACTTAAAAATATCATGCCAATGCTGTTTAACTGTAGGTTATTTTAAATAGTTCTCATGCTTATTTTATTTAACCTGTGCGTGTTTTAGTATATAATGTCGTTTGATTTTAACATGTTCAAGTTAACTTAGCATTCATATTTTACCGAACTAATCCTGTTGTATAAATGTCTTATCATAAATCACCAAAAAATTGTGCTTTTGTCAATTATAATATTATGTGTCCATATGCCTGCAGCCTTATTCTCGTACAAGTTACGATATATCGTAGGCTTCTGATTGGTCGAGATGGCCATCTCGACCAATCAGAAGCCTACGATATATCGTAACTTGTACGAGAATACGGCCCCTGTGTGTCCCGATCCAGCCGAGGACAGATATCGATGTCCCCACAAAAACGCTCGACAATGTGTTAAGGTATATCCAAGCGGTAGATATATGTAATTAAGCTTTCACCTAAAACTATTCTTCGAAAGACTTACTCGTAAAACGCAACCTGGTGGAGAAAGACCGCCTTCTCGTTGAGAGGGGTCTATGTCTCTAAGTGTGGACTTGGACTTTGGAAGAATATTTAGATAACAGTTTAATTACGTATATCTACCGCTTGGCTAACTTAACACTTAACCAGCGTTTATGAGTTTATAAATTAGTTATCTAAGCTAGGCACAACTACGCTACAATTTTACAAGGGCTGATAGTTATAGTACGCCTATAGGGCACAGGAAACATTTCCGCAATTGGACGATCAGTCTGATTAGTCAAGGGCAGTAATGAAAAGGAGTGAGTGATATATGACTTTGAACACACATTTATTGCCACATCAGTTAAGCGATGCTTGTGCTTCTCCCCTCATCATAAGTCCTTGGATTCATTTTGTGAACTTTAGATTTCAAGCAGCAAAGGACAATAATGATAAATTATTATTAACGGTGCATAGATCTTTGACATCACTTTCCTTGGCTTTAAATTGATACCGAAGCAGAGACGGAGTAACGTGTTTCTATAGGCCTATATGTACGTTTGACCATTTACCTGCTGTGCACTGCAAATCAAAATGCAGTATCTGCTCACTTGTAAAGTAAACACCTACTGCATTTCGGCATTGCATGGCAGTGCTAGTAACTCGTATTTGCTCACAAAAAACCACACATCGAATTTACAATGTAATATCTTTTTCCTGAAAAGTTCGACTGCAGTGCATACAAAACGGCGTCTGTGCCATCAATTGTTTTATTAACCCTTGAAGCGCTGAAATATTATATATTAACCATGGAGATCAAATGTGTTTTTTTTCTATTTGAAATCATCACAAATGTCTTACTTAGCTCTTTCCGCTTCATTTGAATCCCTATGTTGTGGGTTTACGGCCATCATAGATATGTTTACTTAGTGTGCTGGGATCTCCTATAGACGTCAGAATCTGACTTATGACGTACAAAGTCGATGCCCGCGCTGTAAGAGTTAATATCAGCTCAGCTCAGCTTAATCCTTAGAACACTGATGTCGACTACACTAGACATTCTGTATTTCTATTAATAACTGTATCACCCCTGATAACCAGTTGTTAAAATAAAATATGCTTTCAATCTTGAAACACTGATATATATTGGGATCTACATTTCACAAATAACACTAATTTTCAGTCACTTGAAGTTGTGGATCGCGATAGCGAGACACAACTTCAAATGGCTGAAAATTTACATTTCTTTGCTCAGTGCTCGAAGGGTTAGATACTTTACAAGTTAAAATTCGGCTTCTAATTCTGCCACAAATGGCCACATATTGAACTGTTCTTATTGCAGGTGGCAACTGAATGGACCAAAATACTTCTAATACGTCATAATCCTCGGTGTCCTGAGCCCAGTGGCACAAAAGCAGATGAGCTGACGACGTTTCAGGTGTCCGTGGTGTTGGACATGACTCAGCCATTTTGTCTTACAGAGTGTTGTCTTGCAGCAATTAGGGAGAGTGTCCTTTTACTTGACCTCAATCTAAATAAAGACGTTTCTAATTAACTCTATCATCCCTGAACCTTTCTTTCGGATTATCTCCACACTTCGTTTTGAATTCCAGCATAATAATCATTGCTCCATGCGTTGTGCAACGGAAAATTAATAGGTAAACAGCTTGCTGCAGTTTTAAATAGACAAAGTGCTGTTTTGTTCGATTAAACCAGGGTTTAGTAATTTAATTATGTGGGCGTTTTCATTAGCCTGTGTCGATGTTGAGGTTAAGAAAGTGATATCTGATTTTTATTTCCAAATGTTAAGTGTCTGCCATTGAAACCTTGAGTTTGTAATTTTTTCTCTTTCTACCTGTGAGATCATATCAGACAAAGAATCACGCTTGTCCTATAGCAATAATCACGTTTTCAACTTGGGCACAATACCCCCCCCCCCCCCGCAGCAAACATGATGCATTCTCCCATTTTTGGTGCAATGTTGGTCCAGCGTCTACGACGCCGACCAACATTGATCCAACAGTGGGCCGCTCGCACGGGTCGTTGTGACCCAGTTATAAGCTGCAGCTTTTGTCAAGATTTCGTCCTTCAAACCCGGCGTGCTCGGCCTCAAACCACCAGGGCTCGAATTTCGAATCCTGTGTCTGGAAGGCAGTGTCATCTCATTCATCTCACCATCCTCAGGAGGTTATCATGGCCCAGTTTAACCTATACAGTACAGCTCGTTCGTGACGTACGTGTGGCGACAAGCCGCGACACGGCACGACATAATAATGGCACGACATGAAACCTTAGTGAGCCTGTGGCACGGCCTGTCCCGACAGTTGTTCTGACCTGCCGCGACGGCCGGTATGGCCGGACAAATCCAGGCATTTTGTGCACACATTTTGTACAAATAAACTACACCTTGTCGCGACCTGTCGTGACGGCCGGTATGGCCGGACAACTTCAGGCAATTTATACACAATTTGGCTGAGATGTGTGAATATTTTTCCGGCCATGTCGGGACGGCCGGACATGGTCCGACAAGCATACACAACGCTGTTCCGACAACGCCATGTCGCGACAACCACATCATGTCGTACCTATGTCGTGCCCCAGCTAGTCCGGCCATTCAGAATGGCCGGAATAAAGTATGTCGTGCATATACGCGGCTTGTCGCGACACGTACGTCACGAATGAGCTGTACTGTATATGCACAGAAGTCGCCTAAAACCCCATTCATTTCATTTCAAACCAGGATAACAAAATATCTTAAAAAGTAAGCAGCTAGGCTACCTCTGTTTGCCTTTGCACCGCATTTTGTGTGTTCCCGGTATACATAATTTTCCTTTAGTCTATCATGGTTATTGGGTACTAGTAGACGTGCCATATAGCTGGATACACTTAAAAGTTTTTGGTCGCTTTCGTTAGTTCGTTCGTTCGTTCGTTCGTTCGTTCGTTCGTTCGTTCGTTCGTTCGTTCGTTCGTTCGTTCGTTCGTTCGTTCGTTCGTTCGTTCGTTCGTTCGTTCGCTCGTCTGTTCGTTCGTTAGAAACAGACGCGGTATAAATCCCGTTTGGGGCAGGTTTGCAGAGAAATATTATAATGCTTAGTACCTAGTAGGCAGGGATGGCAATGTGGACGATAAGTTCAACGCGCCAAAATAGCTGCAGGTCTGTATGTTCTCCGCTGAGTTGAAATGGCGCATAAATGAACATGTCCAGTAACCAGGCTGAAACAAATACTGTAAAGTCGGCTATTAAGTCTGCAGATTTTATATTATCAGACTATAAACATACACCCCTATTTTTTTCTGTTTGTTCGTTCGGTCGCTCGCTAGCTTGCTCGTTATTTTCGTCGCTGGTTCGTTCGCTTGTTTGTTTGTTCGTTCGTTCGTTCGTTCATTCGTTCGTTCGTTCGTTCGTTCGTTCGTTCGTTCGTTCGTTCGTTCGTTCGTTCGTTCGTTCGTTCGTTCGTTCTTTCGCTCGCTCGCTCGCTCGCTCGCTCGTTGTTTGTTTGTTTGTTTGTTTGTTTGTTTGTTTGTTTGTTTGTTTGTTTGTTTGTTTGCTTGTTGGTTGGTTGGTTGGTTTGTTGGTTGGTTGGTTGGTTGGCTGGTTGGTTGGTTGGTTGGTTGGTTGGTTGGTTGGCTGGTTGGTTGGTTGGTTGGTTGGTTGGTTGGTTGGTTGGTTGGTTGGTTGGTTGGTTGGTTGGTTGGTTGGTTGGTTCGCTCGCTCGTTCGTTCGTTCGTTCGTTCGTTCGTTCGTTCGTTCGTTCGTTCGTTCGTTCGTTCGTTCGTTCGTTCGTTCGTTCGTTCGTTTGTTTGTTCGTTCGTTTGTTTGTTTGTTTGTTTGTTTGTTTGTTTGTTTGTTTGTTTGTTTGTTTGTTTGTTTGTTTGTTTGTTTGTTTGTTTGTTTGTTTGTTTGTTTGTTTGTTTGTTTGTTTGTTTGTTTGTTTGTTTGTTTGTTTGTTTGTTTGTTTGTTTGTTTGTTTGTTTGTTTGTTTGTTTGTTTGTTTGTTTGTTTGTTTTTTTTATTTGTCGCTTACTTTTCGTTTGTTTTTGTGCTACTTTTTTCAGTAGTGCGTTCGTTCTTTATTTTTTTTCAGAATAATTATGCTTATTCACTCATCCGTTCGGTATAAACTGACGTTTGTTAGTTCGTGTATTTGTCCATCATCCACCCTTACTTTGCTAATATATACATACGCCCACTCTCCCTCTCTACGACCACCTAAAGACTGGAATTTCTCCAGCTCCGACAGCTGACTCATATAATTATGATCATATTATTATTTTTCTATATTAAGTTTTGTCCACGACATTAATTGACAAAAAACTCTATACTGTTTTACGAACAGTTTCATTATAATATGTACTCTGCCTATGAATCATATTATATCCTTCTAAGTCATAGCACACCATTACAAAATCACCTGGAAGACCGTTCTAGCAAACAAAGGGTTGAATGTGCCAATAATTTGAGTGGCACATTCAACACTTTGCCTAATAGGGACCGATCAAAGCGGACTCTACAGCCGTTAATAATCACCTCCCAATGGTCTTATTTAGTTTCCTTATAATGTACGATATCCAATAAAGTATTTTGAGAAAGTGTCTTGCTTTCTTACTTTCTCTTATTTTTAAAGCAGGCAACCCTAAAATATTTTTTTTTAAAACAGGACACTTTTGTAAAATACTTTAGTAAATATCGTAGATTTGATACCAATATTTGAGAAGGTGAAATTAATAATGATTTGATTTATTGGATAATAATGTATTTTCAAAATTGTATCAATATTGAAATAAAATCATGAAAAGTGTCCATTTTCATGCCGATATTTCGTGAGCAGACATCTATTTCACTTTAGGTACACACTCAATTCGTTTATGTGTTGGCAAGGTGGTACAGCAGCTATTCATAGAAGGCTTGAACGAGAAATAGAACACTCTTAGAACAGCCACATATGCGAAAAATCTGAATGAATGTTCGTCATATCAGTATGCTGACGGGTCATTAGAAATCAGGACACCGTGTTAGAAAGAGTATCTGCATGACAGTTCTACAGAGAGAAATGATTGTGTTTTTTGGCACATGCAGATGAAGATCGCGTCAGCGAGACACACGGTCAAGTTGGAGATCCTTCCAGTTCAAACGCAATTCAGAGATACGTATTTATCACGCTTGGTCATTGATTTAGCCGGATGCAGTATAATTCTTTGTATAATAATATCCAGAAATAATCCTATGAATTTATTATGCCCAACCATTGGTCATTCTAGATGTGTATAGATGAACAGTAGTAACTGCTTACTTTTCAATTAAGCTTTTACTTCTGTTTGCTTTTCTGATTCAGGGCAATTATTCCATGTTTAATGCAGAGCCAGCCCACTTCAGCCGTCCCTCACCACGTGTTGAAAACAGTTGGCTTATTCCTGGGCCAACGTCGCAGACGTTGGCCCAGGAATAAGCCAACTGTTTCCAATACCTTTATTCACCCGCAATGATAGCTGAGCTATATATGTGTATTTATAAGTGAATTATTAACGAGAATGGGCGTTGTAAATTATTCACCAACAGGTGGCAGCGGCTTTCATGCAGGGTCTGGTCCCGTCGACATCGCTGATGAAAATGACCTCCCAGCGATCGTGCTCTAATCTCTCCGAGTAATAGCACACGATTCACGAGCTTGCCGGCATATCACTCATCGTGTGACTGACGATGTGCACAGACGCAAAACACACCTGCGAGGACGCGAACGCCAGAGTGAAAGGGAAAATAATAAACGCAACAACAAATTTAGCCAACGCGAAAAGTTTTAAACTTGATTTATTTATTTTCTGCGTCGAATTTCCGTTGAGTTTCGGATCCGTTCTCGTGCAGTCGGCACCTGTGTGTGTTGGCGGTCGCTCTCGCGCTCGTGATGGTCTGTTTTGTTTTGCCACGGTTGATCAGAGATCAAGGTTATACCCAACAAACACGAGGCGTTGGCCCAATGGTGGGCTGATGTTGGGCCAGCGTCGTAGACGATGGGCCAACATCAGCCCAACATTGGGCCAACGCTTCGTGTTTGCTGGAATAATTGCTCCATGTAAACAAATAAAGATACAGTGGCCCATCCCTCTTAGAACCTATATAAGGTTGTCTTTTCAAATTAGAGCACGATAAAAATTATATCGGTTATTTCGCAATGGAAATATTTTGGGGGGATAAATAGGATAATCAATGATAATGTGAAAAATATAATAATAATTTTTCATTTGCTTAACACTTTCAGCGCGGGGACCGACTTTAGACGTCAGAATCAGGGGTCTACTGACGTCAGATTCTGACGTCTAAAGTCGATCCCCGCACTGACAGAGTAAAATATGTATAATGGCCGTAGACGCATACATGTAGGTATTCATATGAAGCAGAAAAAGCTAATTAATACATTTATGATTTGAATTATCTCATGGTTTATATAAACCTATTTCAGCGCTTTAGGGGTTAATGATGGTTTCATTACCAGACTACCAACTTCTTTTATATCGGATAATTCCAATGAAGACCATGGAGGGTTTTTTTTAACCAATCAAGCCAAACAATCCCCAGTTTAAACGATATTGCGCATTTTAATTAAAATTCGTAACAAAAACTTCGCCAATCAAATATTTTGTTCCGCATGTCTATGTCCTAAAACGTTGAATTTATTCACGACATTTCGTGGATTAACATACGAATTCATCGTGTTTCTTTTACATAAAAGTCGTACCTCTTTTCTGTTAATATTTCCATGAAAACTTTTTATTTACAACATTTAGACGGAGGGTATAAGAATTTAACTGTTGTAAACCCATACTTATTTGATCTACAGTTTATTGGACATCACATAGGACCAATCCCACTAAGTATCTATGTTTCTGGGAGCACTTGGAATTAATTTCTGGAGACATAATTGAACTGTCAAAGGAATAGTCAACTATCAAAATACACTGGACAAGAGTGTCCCCAGAATGCAACAGTGCCCCTGGATATTCCACAATAGCATATCACCCCACATCCACAGTTATGAGCCAAGATAATAATACTATATGCGTTTCATACACATCGCCGCATTAAGAGCAAGTTTCCAAATCATATAAATTCTTCATACTTGAGCCACATCTATGAGGAAATAATTCACCAATTCTCTTATGTTGGCTTTGTGCTGAGACACAAACGGGGGTCTGGAAACAGTTGAGTCACAGCATACTGACAGTGAGAGCTTTCCCAGCCAACAGAGTACAGAGTCAAAGTGTACTCTATAATGTAGGCCTACACCTGACCGTCCCACGCATGCCCATTTCGTAGTTGTATGAATCTTTAATTGACCACCATCGCTCCATCTCTTGATCCGCTAATGCCCCCCCCCCCCGAATTTTTTGTAATTCCGACTTCTTTTAGATGCTATTTCCTTGTACTTGACAACAATTTTTTGTTTGTAGTTGTTTCTGGGAACACTTGAAATTAATTTCTGGAGACATAGTCCCCTAATTGGCCTGTTAATTGACCACCACGGCCCCATCTCTTGATCAGCTAATGCCCCCCCCGAACTTTTTTGTATTTCCTACTACCTTTAGATGCTATTTCTTTGTAGTAGGCAACATGATTCACTAATATTTTTTTGTCTCATGTGTTTGTATTTAATTATTATACATTTTATCTGTTGGTAAGCCCCTCCATGATTTTTGCGAGCATTAATGGGAATCCCCGTCCACTACAAAACTTAAATTGCGGAAACAAAACAAAGCTTTTAGTGAAAAATAAATTAAAACCAGTAAGTTACAGGTAGGACTATATACCAGACCCCAATAATGTATGTCCTAATTCACATCGATTTAATTTCGATTTAATTTATCTATGATATTGGCACCCTAGAAACTTTACTTTTTACTCTCCATATGAAACGTACTAGCATTTTATATTCCTAAGTATAAGGCTAAATTATCAGTTTTGCAAATACAAAACGTTCGCGGTGGGCGCATCAGATATAAATAAATATGAAAATAACATTTAAGAGCCTTCATTTAATTTACCATTAACCCTCATGATGCCTCAATGTTTTATTTTTATTACCCACTTAGTGCCACAAAGTCAATACATAATAGATCCCAATGTAGTCCAAATCTATCAGTCCAGTAGTTTTTTTTTTGTTTTTTGGACAACAGGGTTACAGAAACCAAATAAACCCCCCCCCCCCCTGGATACGGCCCTGACATATAGGCTAATTGGGCCAGGAGAACCTCATGAGGATGGTGAGATGAGTGAGATGACACTGCCCTCCAGACACAGGATTCGAAATTCGAGCCCTAATGGTCTGAGGGCGAGCACACTACCTCTCGGTCATGGAGGCTCTCTACAATACTGAGTTTTACGACTGAATGGGGAATAAACATTGTTTCTTTCAAACCGCCGAGACAGGGAAACGAACCACGAGCTCTAGCGTGAAAGGTAGCAGTACTAACCACTACCCTGGGGCCTCCGTAAAGATGGATAGCTATAGATGATAATATTTTACGACGGAAAATCTGTGCAGACTTTTCACCGATGTCATCAGTGTCTCTACAGGTGACGTACTGCATATCACTGATAAGTCAGTGTAACTATGCAAACTGCGTCATTAATAATGAACAGTCTGATATATATATCTACATTCCTATATACAACAGGGTTAGTTCGGTAAATTACAGGATCATTAACATAATTTATGCATGATATGTAAACTTAAAACCAAACGACATAATATACTAAAACAAGCGCAGGTTAATTAAAATATGCATCATAACTAAACAACATTATCGTGATATGTTAGGTTTCCCGCACCGAAACCAGAGATAAAATAGCTACTGCATAGTGAAAAAAACGTTCTGAAAGCATATATAAACCTAATAATTATATAATGCATGAGAGTATGTGTAAAAAATAACATGAGCTATTATTTTATTTAACATGGTAAAATATAAAAATGTGTTGGCTGTCCGTCGCACAGCCAGACAGACATCCATGATTTGATCAGCGGGGTTGATTTGATCAGCGATGGCTAATAGCTTAATGCAGTGGCTAATAACTCGATCTAAATCTCAGAAGCGACATCTATTTTGTTATAATTGGAACATGTCCCCGACGGCTAAGTGTTTTAATAATGCAACATAAAAAATCTCCAACGCGAAGGCTTTGACATGCAGACAATTGTATCAATATATTCCCTGCCTGCATTGTCAGGGGGCATCTGGCTTGGAAAATGTTATATGTCATTGCAGTAATTAATTATTCAGTCATGCGATATAAATATACTTTATCTGATCCAAACAAAATTCACCATCTACTGCGAAAAAACCAATTTTTCTTTATTAATGGAATTGAAAAGTTGATTTTGGTGAACGTTCCTCAAAACAAAATAACATATATAATTAATCATCTGCGATTAATAGGTCCCTAAATGGAATTTGTTTTGATGTAATAGGTTCAGGTTCAGGTAAATACAAATAAATCATGCCGGATTATAGAAAAACGCTGGATGATTATGTATTTTGTAGAATCACAATCATCCGTTTCTTCATCCATAATAAATAAATCATCGCATTATCAAGAACATCACGTTTTATTTACACGTCAGAATCTGACGTCTACAGACGTCATATTCTGACGTATAAAGACTGTCACCGCACTGAAAGAAATAAAATATTTGTATTGGCTGTAGACCCATACTTTAGGTCTACCCCACTCTCGCAGATCACCATTTTGTAACCCCCCTAGTCAGAAGCTCTGGATACGGTCCTGCAATATGTATCAAATCATATGGCAATCTAGCCAATTTGAAACTGATTTATCCTACTAGTATTGTTCAATGTAGAGTTGAGGTTGAAATATATATCAATACCTAGCTACGTAATATTATACACCCCGATGCAATTCGCCCCAGATAGTCACGTCAAAATATCACACGCCCAGATCAACTGCACCCCGATGGGAATAAATTCTTGTTTTATGGACAAACAAAAATGCTATAGGATTAAGCCGACCTACGGATATGTGCATTATTTATTATCTATACAATCTTATCTGAAGGCTGCAGGTGCGGCTGTCAAATTGTGATGTGAGCCTTTGAAATCAGGGCATGTCGTGTGGTAAGCGAGATGATTTATAATGCATTCCCATTGCGCAATCATCATTATGGACTAAAATGTTATTTTGACGGTCGTGTTTTGATCACCTCGCGGGAAGTGGGGACAGCGCGGATTCAATGGTCATAAATGCTTTCACTATTGCGTCGAACAATACTGATTTGGCAAATGCAGATGAAACAACAATGTAGACGGGACAAGTGTAAATCACTCCTGTGTAGATCTAGCTGATAATCACTGGCATTCTCCATGCATAGATCGTCGCCTCGGAGCTAAAGGATCCTATCTGACACTCGTCAGAGTGGCAGATAGGATCCTTTAGCTCCGAGGCGACGAGATGTCGGTCAGACCACCCAGCGCTCTCTCTCTGCAACCATGCGACATTTTTTGGCCCATTTCGAGCAGTTTTGTTACTATAACAACGCTGACTATAGGTTTATGAACAGGCGTGTGTGTCCTGAATATATATGGGAAGTATAAAACACCACTAGTGAGCCACTGATGAGTTTTCTCTTCACATAAAAATATAAAAAAACATCAAGGGATTACTTTTTCTGCGTACGAGCTACTGTACACAGTTTTGTTATTGTTTTTACTGGCATAATTTACAATCGGGTTCAAAACACTGGCGAATGGAAATTACTGAAAGTAACTGACATGCCGATTATGATGGTTCAATTTATTCATAACTGAACAGAGTTAATAGTTACCTCTCGGTCACAGAGATTCCCCGCAATATTGAATTATTACCAGTGAGAGGACAAAAAACGTTTTTTGTTTCTTGAAGGCAAGAGTGGGGTTTAATTAGTGATTTCTTACATTTCTTACACAATCGCCAGATACGAATCACTGAAAAATATACCAGTTGACGCAACGTGTTACAAAAATAGTACTTATTCTATTTTTTGTAATATGGTGCTCAACACAAAAAATCCGTAACATTTCCCCATACACTATGTGGCATGCTATGTAACGCGTATGTTGTGTAAAAATACATGCAATAGTTGCGTAACCATGGTAACATGTTACATATAGTGTACTGTGTGGTGACCACGTAACATGTAATGAAAACAGGTATAACAGATATATATTTTACTGACTTGAAGAAAAATCACCCCAGACTGATTTGTCATGTAACATATCACAAAGTGTATGACTGGGGTATATATTAACACTGCTGAGCAGTAGATATGATAAGGAACATAATATATAAGTTCGGTAATGTTTTGAGGTAACTGTTTGCTTTTTCAGGTCATAAGCCGTTACTGCCTTTGTAGTCTGTAGTGTGCCGTTGGCTTAATCTCGAGCAGTTATCACGTTTTGCATTTGCGCGGCTGTCCCAGCAATCACGTCGTAGACGGTGGGCCAACATTAGCCCAACAGTGGCTCAATGTTTCGCGTTTGCTGGGGTACTATCCAGTGCGCTTTTTCTTTCGCCACTCAGAATCTCAGTCTAGCAAGAATTATTGATGAATAAATTGTAAACAAATCGCCAATGCAAAGGTGTAGAA
The DNA here is from genome assembly GCA_964017125.1 of Flabesymbios commensalis. Lineage (NCBI taxonomy): Eukaryota > Metazoa > Annelida > Polychaeta > Terebellida > Flabelligeridae > Flabesymbios > Flabesymbios commensalis. Next base: position 18,149,642 of record OZ024918.1, on the reverse strand, counting down.
TTATTGTCATACCAAATTGACTTTTAAACTCCTCGTGGATCAGCTGATAAATCTAAATGATTGTTCGATACTGTTTTTTTAGGGGTGGGGGGGAGGCAACCACCCAATTTCCATCCGAAACCCTCCTATCGCAAAATTCTGAGTGTGTCCCCTGAAGGACACAGTCGTAGCAAACGAACTCATCCGTGCACAAACTAAAAGACAGTATCTGCTAACTTTTAGTGTGAGCACATACTGCTTTTGGTTTTGCAAACCAGCTCTTGTCTTGACACTGATGGCTCTTTGAAAGCGATTTTTCGGACTCAGATAAGGTCAACTGATAAGGTGTGGCCGCCACAAAGCAGCCCGGGATCGGGGACTTAAGGCAATTTTCTCGACCACTCCAGCAAACACAAAACATTTTTATAACATTTGAACAATGTCGGACCAACGTCGAAGACGTTGGGCCAACATTGTACAAATGTTATACAGATGTTTTGTGTTTGCTGGAACGTCATGCTTTCCGCAGCGCGGCCGCGAGATTAAGCGCTGACACTGACGAAAATTCGGGTCATTGATGCCGCGCGCCCAGTCCCATACGGTCTGCCCGTTATAATTAGGCCTGAGGTGATATGTTAACCCTTTGAGCGCTGAGCACGACAGAGATCGTTCTTAATCAATTCTATTGGCTTTTAGAATAACATGTGTGTCTCAACTTTAATATTCGCAATTAATAATTTAATTTAATTTAATTAATTAAACAAATATGAGTATTTTTCAGCCACTTGCCACTTGTGTTTTCAAAACAGTTTCGAAACACATGCCACGGAAATTGTTAAAAATGGTTTCGTCAGTTAGCCCTTTAAATGTCGGTCCCGATTATGTTGGTTTTTTCATTTTTTTATTAGCACATTAATATAAATGTCAGCTTTTGAACATGACATCAATGAGCAAGATTTCAAAATGGTGGAATGCAGCGAAACACAACTTCAAGAGGGTGAAACTTCAAAATAAACAATTTTGCGGTTACAATTTGTGTGAGCAGTTTATTTTCTCATATTAATTAGAGGCATTTTACTTGATTTGAAGCTGTAATTTCACGCTTCAAGTGAGCTGAAAAAACCGTCTGCCAGTTCAGAAGGGCAAGGGTTAACACTTGAAGAGCTTAGTTACATAATTTAATGTTTTACCCATTTAAAATTGTGTCTCGCTACCGCGACCCACAACTTTAGGTGAGTAAAAATTACTAGGGCATAATTATAAATCAAATTTGAATTATTTTTGAATGTGAAGCAAACCATATGACAATCTTTTTAAAGATAATTTGTCCTTCGAATTTTCTTGCTTCCAGGATAAATACAAATGCCAAAAATTGCCCTTTAGGGGATACAAATATGGCCGCTGCACCATTCCATCCAATGTATGGCCAGGTTTATATGTGCCACACTTGAAATTCTGAAACTGTTCTTAATAGTCAGGATTAAACATACAATACGATGCAAACATAATCCTTACTCCACAGAATGACAAGGGGGTGAAAAGCCGGATGAAATCAGAATATAAACCTGTACCTTTACCCTTTACCCTTTACTCTGGAATAGTTGTGAATTTGAGATCAATTACTACCGTAAGATTATGCTAGCTGACTAAACAACGTCCTGCAGAGCAATGGGTCCGGGCCCGTATTCTCGTACAAGTTACGATATATCGTAGGCTTCTCATTGGTCGAGATTGTCATCTTGATCAATCAGAAGCCTACGATATATCGTGACTTGTGCGAGAATATGGGCCCGGAGCTACAGCCCACTGATGTCAGTTCTAGCTTTCCAGTGAACGGCTTTAACAAAATAAAACATCGATTTACTGCAGAGATTTGGTCATCTCGAACACTTCCCGGTAATCTATTTTCACATACGTGCCGAGACAGACTGACCAGTCTCCGTCAGGAGACTGACCAGTTCCTCCACTGACCAGTCTTTGTTCGTGCTAAACATTGGACAGAAAACTGAAGTGGAAATGGACAACCAACCTATCCGCCAACAAATCAACCAATCAACCAACAAACTAATCAATCGACCAGCCCGACCAACCCGACCAACCGACCGACCGACCGACCGACCGACCAATCAACTAACCAACGGAACCCGTGCAATCAATCATGCAATCAACCAGCCAAACAATCAATCAGGCAGACAACTAGACAGCCAACCAACGGTTGGAACTGTTACACAAGAAATCGCATCACCCAAACCATACTTTTAAGGGATTAATTAAGTCACAAATCCTTAGATATCATGTTAGAATATGTATTATCAAGCAAGATGTAATGATAGCGTGTAGGAACTCTTTGCAGCACTAGTTAGGAGAGGTTACTCGGAACGCTTTTTGCGAAAGATCAAAGATAAAACATTGTGTGAATTGAGGAAAAACCCGAACAAGGGATCTTCTCAAAGATGCACTACTAGAAACTGTAAATTATGTTCGACACGAAAAGGATAAACATACATCGCTCGGATGTACGGCTTAAGAAGGACACGGCAGTTGCCGCACACTTTAATTCCGGGAGCTGCAGGGCGACCCATCTGAGAGTGTTGTATCTTGAAGTATTGAAAAATACAGGAGACATAACTCTAAATATGACTGGGCGACTTGAAGCGGAGAGGAAGTGGCAATTAGCCCTGAAAACGTATTCTCCATTCGGCTTAAATACGGTACCTTCCCCTAAGGATAGTGGCGTCACACCCTTTGTTATTACCTACTCTGCAACTGCGGTGGAGGCAGCTAAATTACTGAAGACTTCCTTCAATAAACTTAAAGCGAAACATCCAAACATCCTGTATAAACGGTGTGTAACAGCATTTAAAAGGGGACAAAATCTACGTGATCTCTTGGTGAGAAGTAGATTAGGGAAAGCCCCACTGGACAACCCAACGGTTACCGGATTCGACTCAAGTCAGGATCTGACTACATTAGTAAATGCATTAGATGAGGTATAATTTATATCAATTAGTATGATTGTTTTCCTTTTTATAAATCAGGCTATACTTCTCCTCGGTCAGTGCACTAGGTTGCGATCACGGAAAGGCATGCCCTTGAAGGGGGTATGATGAGAGTACGGTTGACAGGTTGATACCGGGTTTTATGGGGAACCAGGTACTGGAACCCTTACCCGTCCCAAACCATGGACCCTAACTCTCACCCTGACCACAAAACCAACCAACCAACCAAATAGCCACCTAGCCAACTAGCCAACTAGCCAACCAACCAACCAACCAACCAACCAACCAACCAACCAACCAACCAACCAACCAACCAACCAACCAACCAACCAACCAACCAACCAACCAACCAACCAACCAAGACAGCCAGTTCGTCAGTCAGTCAGTCTTTCAGCAGATCCCGCCATCCAGCCTGTCTGGTAGAGAATCCGCAAGCCAGCGGACTCCGCCTGGAGCTAAGTCAATGTTTGGACTACCACTGGCCTTCCCAATACGAGCACCCAATTGCTGTTCATTATCGTCTGACGAACGTCCACAATTGTGTTTGCTTCCCAATATAAAACATCATTACCGTGCGTACCCTGCCGAGGAAGTGGTCAGACCCTATACTAGGGAGAGCAACACGGGGCTTTGATCCAATGTTATTTTATTGTTAGGCCAGCAGCGCAGACGGTGGCCCAACATTAAAAACGACATTGGATCAATGTATCGTGTTTGCTTAGTAGGCAACAGTATACATGGTATATGGCGAACTATCAATGGGCGCAATGACGTTTTTTTTCTGAAATTTTCCAAAAGCTAATGAATCTACCACGATAATTTGCATACAAGTTATCGCAGCCTAGTGGAAGTAGCAATCCAAATAAATTAAACAGTTGGAAATTACCCAGTTATATCGAATCGCGTGGTTGGTAGTGGAGGTAGACTTGCACATACTTGTTATTTAGGCTAGATGGTGATCCAGTAGATTCTGCATGTTGTTCTATAGACGTCAGACTTTGACGTCTGAAGTCGATCCCCACACTGAAAGAGTAAAATATTTATAATGGCCGTAGACCCATAACATAGGTATTCAAATGAAGCGGAAAGAGCTGACATTTGTGATGATATTATTGAAAGAAAAACATTTGGTCTCTTGGTTTATATACAAAATATCTCAGCGCTTTAACCCTTTAAGCGCCAAATTATTCAATCTGAATTTTCACCCACTTGAAATTGTGTCTCGCTGACGCGATCCACAACTTCAAGTGAGTGAAAATTATTCAGATTTGACAAAATGGAGGCCAACTGTTTTCAAATATTGCTGATTGATGTAATATTTTATCTTTAACATGTTTAAAAGGTGGTATTTAATATGCTAATAAAAAATGAAAACCCGAGTATATGCGACACCGGCGCTTTAAGCGTTATTACTTGTATGTAACCACTTCAGATAATTTCCAGGCTAACTATTTTTCAAGACATTAGTTTATCCTTTCGTGGCTGTGCTTTTATTATTCCTGCAGTGGAAGGCAAAGCTCCCACCGTGTTCCATCGGCTGGGGATAAAGCCAGCCCATGGAACGCGATGGAAGCTGTTATTTCTCTCTGAACTTACTGAGATAACGTCTTCCAAATGAATTACTTGTCAGGACCCGTTAAGACTGCTAATAGTCGTTCGGAAGCATTCACTTGAATGCCCTGTTTTGATGTACTCCATTTATTTGCGTGGTGATTGACAACTAGCTGCCTGACCATTCTCACCACCTCCTCCGGTGGACAAATTAAACTGTCATTGACAGATATGGACAATGATGGCCTTCAGCCTTGCAATTGTATTGTCAAGCCACTGAACTCTGCTGCCCGAGGAGTTAGGCCCTGTATAAGTGTATTAATTGAAATGCCTTGAATTGAGTTCAAGAATAGAGCTTGATATTTGTCTGAGTTGGCTATTACGCAACAATATTGTGGTTACATGTTTAGTACAGGGTCAATGCTGAAAATATTATGCTTTTTTTGTTGAGATGTAATTGAAAACCAATGATTTTTATGAAATTGTTGGATACAAATATTAGTTTTCTATGTTTAAGCATGCTACAGACGAGCATTCAACCACCTCACATATTCAAGGAAATAAAGTCGCGCCTTTCACATAACAAATGCAGTTATGTCAAACAGCAGTAACTGCTTACTTTTCAACTTACTGTTAGTCCTTGTGTTCCTCGCTATGTTTTAACGTGATCAACTTGTTCGTCTATTCATTGAGCTCTAAATCACAATCACAAAGAGAAAGCCCAGCAGACACAAGACGCTGAAACATTTTTTGGTTTAATGTTGGTTCACCGTCCACGACGCTGGACCAGCGTTAGGCCAAATTGATTGAACGTCTTGTGCCAGCTGGGATTGCTTTATTTATTGAAACAAGGTAACTATAATAGTAAACTACAACGACCAGTTCTGTTTATAGAAGCGCATTTAAGAAGTTTACAATCCGTCACTATAGTCCTTGAAAATCGTATTCTGAGACGCATAATAATTATCTTTAGATTAAATATACGCGGGCAGAAAAGAAAAGTAGCCCTACTAGAAAAAAAGTATAGCGCTATCATGGCTATGGCGTTTCATCAACAAAAACAGCATTTCCGTAGAATTGTTTGCAGTTGATTTAAAATATTAAAAATGAAAATAATAATTAAATAATAGAAAAATAATGCAAAAAGTGAAGTTACACAATTACAATGTATGTGCAAAGAATAACTTTTTCATGCGACATGGTGACAAAAATGCATGTGGCCATGGAAAGGGAAACAGCAATACTTCACTACTTCGACAAGTAAGCAGTTACAGCTATTTGCCTTTGTATAAACACATGGGAATGCAAGTCCATTGAAACACAAGAGTGTGAAATGTTCAATTCCTGTAAAAAACGATGTACTCGACCCCTGTCAGGTTAACCCTTAGAGCACTGGTCGACAAGTCGACAATAGTATTATTTTCTAATGCTGAATTAATTTATAAAAAATAGAACTATTTGAATTCAGTGCGGCTTTGGCCGTCAGAATCTGACGTCTACAGATATCAGATTCTGGCGACTAAAGTCGATCCCCGGACTGTAAGGGTTAGCGACCTTATCAAACCAGTTTGTTAAAATTTAATATATGTGTCAAGATATTCATATACATTCCGTCTTAAATTGAGCAAATTCAACTATTTTTTAGTCACTTGAAGTTGTGTCTCGCTACCGCGATCCTACCGCGATCGCTATGGCGAGACACAACTTCAGGGGATTTCAAATTAAATTTATCAAGGCAAAGCTCTAGGGGTTAGGACGTCAACCTCTAAGTTAAAGAATTTAAATTTTCGCACACCATCTAGCTAGTGAAAATTATTCTTTTTTAATTTGAGATCAAGCGTATTCTAATAATTTTAATTTTGCAAACACACATTTTTATCTCCAATAAGTGACCAGATCGGACAATAAAACGGATTAAAAATATTATAGTCGTGCTCAGCGCTTTAACCCTTTAACCGCCAAATTGTTCAATCTAAATTTTTACCCACTTGAAGTTGTGTCTCGCTGACGCGATCCACAACTTCAAGTGAGTGAAAATTATTCAGATTTGACAAAATGGAGGTCAACTGTTTTCAAATATTGCTCATTGATGTCACATTTTATCTTTAACATGTTTAAAAGATGGTACTTAATTTGCTAATAAAAAATGAAAACCCGAATATATGCGGCACCGGCGAGTAAAGGGTTAAGGGTTAACACTCGGACAAGTGGTCAATCCAATTCTAGACTAATATTGCCTCACCGTCTACGACGCTGGGCCAACATTAACTTGGCATTGGTTCAACGTCTCTTGTTTGCTGGGCCATCCAGCACTTATCCCAACCAGAGATATTATTATGCTGGAGCCCTGTTAATATTACTCTAATGTACCAATGTCATTAGATTACATGTTGATTGTGCCAAACCATGATATTCTATGTCCACTTTCCTTTTCTGAACCGAGGGTTAAAAAAATATAAGCCATCTTGTGAAATCTAGGCTAAAATGTAAAATTGAAGGAATTTATTTATTGTTGAGATGCGTTGTTTCAAATACAAGCTGATGTGAGATTATTACAAACCATTCTGGTTGCCAGATTCGCGGAGAGACTTTAAAAATGCCGCTAGTAAGAGCTGATGCATGGGTGCAGTGCCCTGTGTTCAAGACCATAGTATGCTATATAGTGGAAAGGACAATGTTTTATTCGCACAAAGGAATTGAAATTATTTGGGGCGTCATTTGCGTGAATATCCAATTCCGAAAGATGAAGAAACCTGAAAGGAATGCTCAATTAGCAGGAGAAAACATTTGGCTGAATAGTTTCTTTTGTTTGTCTTACAAAGCAATTCAAAGTAATCTACAGTTGTTTTGCAAGTAATTTCATAATAGCTCCATATCACTTGATATTTATCGCTCATACACGAGAGAAAAATCCAATTTTGTGGAGACAGAAAATAATAAACTGAGTTAAGCGCGTAGGCGTGAATGAAAGAGCGTGCAAGAAAAAGTGTATCGCCAATAAAAACTTTGCTGTCACTCTTATAACAAAGTCTTCATTCTGAAAACCATTCCACTATTTTACTGCTCTCAACATACTACCGTGCAAAGCCAAAAAGGCAGTAGCTACTCACTTTTCAAATATGCAGTTACTGCCTTTTAACTATGCAGTAAAGTTATTTTAACTCTTAAGGCGCTAAGTTATCTAATTTAAATTTTCACCCACTTGAAGTTGTGGGTCGCTACCACGACCCACAACTTCAAGTGGGTGAAAATTAGGCCTACTCATATTTGTTTAAGTTCATACCAAGCATTTGCAAATCTTGGTGGTTACATACACATTTTGCTCCCAATAACAGTGATTTAAATGGCTAACAAAACGGATCACACGGGTAGCCTATAGTCGTACCTAGCACTTGAGGGGTTAACCGTTTACCTGCTGGTGCCGGATACGCCATGGGAAACATTTCAATGATGATCGAAAAAAATTGAAAGCGAGCTTTTATTTTGACCAGGCTTGGATATTTAAAAAACGGCTCAGTTTTTTACTTTGAAGTAGAAATTGCAGTAGAGCTCACACCGGATAGGAATATGCTTATATCCCATGATCGCTGATAGATAGTTCATGAACAATATACATAGTTATCACTTGAACCGCCAAGCGCGACTATTCTGCCGTGTAAAGTCAAAAGGCTGTAACTGCTTACTTTCTAAGTGAGCAGTTACTACCCTTCGGCATTGCAGAGTAGCATAGTCGTTTTAATCCGTTTTGTTTACCGCTAAAATCGCAGTTATTGGGAACGAAATGTGTGTTCGAACATCAAGATTTGCAAATGTTTGATCCTAAATTAAACATGATTAATTTGCACCCAATTGAAGTTGTGAATCGCGGTAGTGAGACACAACTTCTAGGTCTGTCTCGGCCCAAGGACAGATTTTGGAGATGATCCGATCGCACGAATTTACATTCAAATTTTGGCAGAGTTTTGTCCTGAGCCAAGGACCAATCCATTAAATTTGAGGAATGATCTGGATTACGATACGGATCCAGGATGCGGATTACGATCAATAATTTTGGCGCAGATTTGGAGTCGTCGACTGACATTCTAGTTTGACATCAATTTATTTCAACTACTCCCCTGTCGACTTGTTATTTAAGGTCTATAAACGAAGTCCCTTAACCCCTTAACCGCCGGTGCCGCATATATTCGGGTTTTCATTTTTTATTACCACATTAAGAACCACATTTCAAATATGTTAAAGATCAAATGTGACATCAACCAGCAAGATTTGAAATTTGTTGACCTCCATTTTGTCAAATCTGTATAATTTTCACTCACTTGAAGTGCAACTTCAAGTGGGTGAAAATTCAAATTGAATAATTTGACGGTTAAATGAATAATCCTCACAGTTGGCTGACGGTGCATGCTAGTGAAAACTATAACGGGAAAGGTGTATTGAAAATGGAGATCTTATCGAGACGTTGCCAATAGATATAAATAGCAACAGAAATACAGTTGTATTCTAGCTAACAAACCAATGTTGGTTTTATGCTGGGCCACCGTCTACGACGCTGGCCCATTATTAAAACTTTATTAGTCTAACGTTTACATAGATATCAATGATGCAACATCTTCTTACTGTTAAAGTAAGACGATACTGCCTTTTAGCCTACCAGGATAGAAGGACACGGGATTATGCGCGAGGATCTATGGATTCGTATGAGTATCGGCACTGGAGGCACTGATGGAGATAGAGAAAACACAAAAAATTTGTACAACATTTGCACAACGTCGGCCCAACGTCTTCGACGTTGGACCGACGTTGTACAAATGTTATACAAATGTATTGGTTGCTGGGCTGGAGAGAAAACAGCACTACTGCCTCCCGCAGAGATGTCTGCAGGGGGTATAACTTTCAATCAAGGTAATATGAGCTGCTCGTTAGTAGATTAGCGTCATGACTGAGTCCCTATTTTTTGTTCTTTTTTCATCTAACGCCGCCTAATACCACACAGGCAGTACCATAAGGACTGATTATTCACTGCAATTATTTTTGGCATTTTCAACGTCATATCTAATGAGGTGACATGGTGAGCTCGGACACAGAGGCTTCTCTCACCTGAAGTTGAATATCCTGATTTTATTAAACTTATTTAATTGAAAAACTGCAATGGTAGACGACATAATGTCATGATCATGTTTATATTAAGACCCTGATTCACACATGATTCTGCGCAAATGTAACGGTAACTGCTTATGTTCAAGGAATTCTGATTACCTTTACCTCTGCAGAATCTCAGCAAACATGAACCCCCAAAATATAGCACTGGGATGAATGAATAAATGAATGAATGAATGAATGAATGAATAAAAGAATGAATAAATTATCAAATAACGAACGAACGAACGAACGAACGAACGAACGAACGAACGAACGAACGAACGAACGAACGAACGAACGAACGAACAAACGAACGAACGAACGAACGAACGAACGAACGAACGATCGAACGAACGAACGAACGAACGAACAAGCTAATGTGTGAGTGAGCGAGCACAGGAATAAACGAACGAACGAACGAGCGAACGAACGAAGGAACGAACGAACGAAAAAGCAATGAATAAATAGATAGATAAATAAATAAATAAATAAATAAATAAATAAATAAATAAATAAATAAATAAATAAATAAATAAATAAATAAATAAATAAATAAATAAATAAATAAATAAATAAATAAATAAATAAATAAATAAATAAATAAATAAATAAATAAATGAATGAATGAATGTGTGAATGAATGAATGAATGAATGAATGAATAAATGAATGAATGAATGAATGAATGAATGAATGAATAAACAATCAAACTAACCAGAGAGCGAACAATTGAACTGATAAACAATCGAACAAACGCGTGCCAGATCATAATATTAGCCATGTACATATATTCAAGCAAATGCCTGTGGTCAACCTCTCCAACCGGGTATTGGAAGCACAGTAAAATAGCAAAAAGAAATGCAATAATGTTAATGGGATTTTAGGCCACCTTTGTGCACATATAGGACTTAACTGGGCCATAAGAACCTCCTGAGGGTGGCGAGATGATGTAAGGGTAATATTAGTCCATTTTGAACCAGCTTGAGGAGAAATTACAGGTGAGCCTAACGAGTTTAGTATGACATGGTACCATCAAGCCGATATGTAAAGAACAATAATTTGAAATTGTTGGACAACAACATAATTATTATCAGGTGCGCGAAAACGAACAGCAGTAACTGCTTACTTTTCAAATAATCAGTTACTGCTGTTTGTCTTTGCATGACAGGTGTGTACAGTGTCACAGTTATGTAAAATTGATGAGATCTTATTAAGCCTCAGTACCTAGCAAAAAGAAGATATACAATCAATATTGGTGTGTGTGTGTGTGTGTGTGTGGGTGTGTGGGTGTGTGGGTGTGTGTGTGTGTGTGTGTGTGTGTGTGTGTGTGTGTGTGTGTGTGTGTGTGTGAGTGTGAGTGTGAGTGTGCGTGTGAGCGTGTGCGTGTGCGTGTGCGTGTGCGTGTGCGTGTGTGCGTGCGTGCGTGCGTGCGTGCGTGCGTGTGTGCGTGCGTGCGTGCGTGCGTGCGTGCGTGCGTGCGTGCGTGCGTGTGTGTGGGTGTGGGTGTGGGTGTGGGTGTGTGTGTGTGTGTGTGTGTGTGTGTGTGTGTGTGTGTGTGTGTGTGTGTGTGTGTGTGGTGTGTGGTGTGTGGTGTGTGTTTGTGTTCATATATACACAGAAAAAATTGCGTGCTAGTATTCTTAACACTTTCAACTCTCACGATGCATCAAAACCTCATTTTGCATCTCTGAAGAATTCCCTAAAACCTAGGAGTTTTAGAACTAAAATTGTCATGGCACTGTTTTTAAACAACATTTTTTTCCATTTATCACCCGCTTCAAGTCATCCTTATACACTGCGACAGCAATTCGCGACCTGTAGTGGATGAAGATGACAATGATAAATTCAGGCTTGAAATGGTTGAATAGAGCAAATAACATAAACAAATAGGAAAGTAACATAACATAATTATACATCTGTTGGATTGCATGCAGCAAAAGTATTCGTCGAGTCGTTTTGCAACACGTGTCTAGTTATATAAGTTGCGTCAAGATGAAATAGTTATTTACAATTTCACTTAATCCTAATAGATGTAAAATAAGATGAGTCAAACCCACAACATGCCGTGATTTTATGATAACCGAGTAGACGTGTATGTCATTTTGCATACTGCGGCGGTCAGAAACGATCCCTTGTGGTACCACAAGAGTTGAATAGCGAAGGAAGTGTTAAATAAAAAAAATCTAATATAAATGAAATGAATCGGGCTTTAGGCCACTTTTGTGCACATACAGGTCATAAAATTGGACCAGGAGAACCTCCTGAGGATAGTGAGATGACACTGCCCTCCAGACACAGGAATATAAATTCAAACCTTGGAGGTCTGAGGTTGAGCACGTTACCTCTTGGTCACGGAGACTCCCCACAATACTGAGTTTTACGAGTGGATGGTGAAGAAACTTTTGCTTCTTCTAAACCGCCGAGGAAAGGAAACAAACCCCGAACCCTATACGTGAAAGGCAGCGGTGCTAACCTCCACCCTAGGGCCATTGGGCCTTCAGTATCGCTTTGGTGTGTGTACACCTGCAGTGTACATGTACACGTGTACTATCAACGGGGGTGATCTCTCTGCAGTAGATATAGTATATGGGTGGAAGGTGAAGGGGGAAACTATCCATTTACACCTTATTATAAATCCAAAAAGTACATGTTCTTGCTCGGCGATAATTTTTTTCCAAATCAAAACGGTGCAGTTTGCTACTTATTTAAACAAATATAGTCTTATTCCGGAAAAAAATGAATGCCGAGAGATAACATGATTGTTTTGGATTTGGTAAATGGATAGTTCCCCCCAAAGCTGTAGATGGATATGTCGGGAGTTTTGTGGTCTCTAAATACGTAAATACAAATATATCTAAGTATTTCCTTCTCGTTGATTAATAGTATTTTTTGCTTAACATAACCAGTGGGTTTTTGTACCGATTGAAGTGGTTTAAATACTTAAAATAGAGTTAATTGTGTTGGACCCCAGGAAAAACATTGCCTTCACCTTCCACCCATATACTAAATCTACTGCAGAGAGATCACCCCCGTTTATAGTACACGTGTACATGTACAATGCAGGTGTACACACACCAATGCGATACTGAAGGCCCAGTGCCTAGGGCCCCCGCCCATTTTTTTCATACAACACATGTCTCGCACAGCATGGTATTAAATGTAAAATATGTAATCATAAATAGATAAACGAGGTGTAGCCGTTTTTATTAAAATATGTAAGCGACACACAACTCCTGTGATTAAAAAAAAATTGTGTGACTTGGCGCTTTAACCCTTTAACCGCCAAATTATTCAATTTGAATTTTCACCCACTTGAAGTTGTGTCTCGCTGACGCGATCCACAACTTCAAGTGAGTGAAAATTATTCAGAATTGACAAAATAGAGGTTAACTCTTTTCAAATCTTGCTGGTTGATGTCATATTTTATCTTTAACATATTTAAAATGTGGTACTTAATGTGCTAATAAAAAATGAAAACCCGAATATATGCGGCACCGGCGGTTAAAGGGTTAAAGGTTAACAGAGAGGGAGATGATATAAAACCCGTTAGAAACGTCGCTGTAAACGCTACTTGACAAGATAAGCACACACTCTGCAGCCATTACATAATAACGGGACGTCTTGTCTCGCACGGGATAAAAAGGATCCACACGTATTAGGCTGACTGTAGATGCTCGCGCAATGCCCATGCAACATTGCCGACCCCGGGCCAAAGTTGAACCAGCGTCGGGATCGTAATCACGCAGTTGCGTCTCAGGTGATGATGAGCTTGTATAACATTTATGGGGATCCTTACCCAGCGTCAGACAGCCAATCACGGCGAGGCAGCCAGCACAGGAAGTCGTTAACTAGGTCAAGTCAGCCATGATGGCACAGCTGCTGACGCGTGAGTATATCAATATCTAGGATTCAAAGTGGCACTTACATTAGAGGCACTTATGACACTTTGACTGCTAAACACTGCTAAAGAAGGTGTATCAATAACTCATCTATTGTATTATACAATAATATTTCATCACCCTAAAATCGATGAGATATTTTTGTTTAAACTGTGGAAACCAAAGGGCTTATCAATTTGAAATCAATTGACGTCAGAATCTGACGTATATGGACATCAGATTTCGACGTCTAAAATCGGTCCCCGCGCTGAAAAAGTTAACCATTTAAAAAAAATTACCCCCCTTTACCAGTTTGCAATTATGCGAAATTCACATAATACATGTTATGCGGAGATCATTCATTACATGCTTAGTTTAATATCGTTAATAAAATAAAACATATAGGTACAATGTTTTAGAGTATTATGTACACGTGTGTTGTGTACATTACTCATTCACAACGTGTTTTGTTGGCTCATTTCCTACTTAGTGACGGGGGATAAGATTTTACGTGTAACTATGTTAGTTTACCACCAGACGGCATCTGGGCGGAGATGTTATCTATTCAGATAATGACTCGCGAAAATATCTACCAAAAATCCCTAAGACTTATGGATCTATGGAAAAATAAAAATAAACAGTCTCTACATGATCGGTCAATAAAAAATGTTATTTTTAATTAATCCATCATTTGACAGGCATGTTGACCTTGACACTCGACATTGCATGACCTTCAAACAATACACCTGAGGATAAAGACTTTTCAAGACTAAGCTGCTTCGACCCAAAGGGTTATCCACCATCTGCAGACATGTCATGCAGATACTCTTTCTAGCATGGTGTCATGCAGTGTAGAAAGTAAAAAGGCAGCAGCTTCCCGGGAGCAGCCTCTCTCATCCTTGGAACCTGCTCAATAACCTGAAAAAGAGCCGCAGCCTTAACCTGACCAACCTACACCAGCTCCATCCAGTGATCAGGATGAATCACCTGATGATTCTGACAACACTGCAGCTACCACCTATAAACCACTCATAATACTGGAAAGAGGAGAAAGAAAAGCGAGATGGAAGACATATATATACATCAGCTCGAAATGAATGCTGCAGGACTGAAGAACCTTTTATATGCCGAACATGATGATTCGTCTAGCTCGTCAACAGATTGTTCAGGATTCGCTCTGCAGTTGTCAATAGATTGCTCAAGAATGGTAAACCAGTCTGAAAGCAGTTGCCAAATTCGCTTCATTTGATATACAAGGTCGGACCATGGTCGAAATACAGTCGCTGCGTGAAAACGATGGATTTATAGAATCTACGACGACAGACATGCGCCCTCTTAGCGAACATTCGCTTATAGACCACAATCGCTATAAATATTTCGACAAATTCGTTAAGCAGTCGTTTAAAGACGCAGTCGTCAGAGTCGCTAACAGTCGCCAAACAGTCGTTTCTTGGTGAGATACTAGCTTATGCGACGAGGAAACCTAAAGATTTAAAAAAATAGTATCCACAGATTCCACAGAGATGTCCCTTGATATGAGAGGAGGATTCATTGATCCAAGGTGGTGTAAGGCGAACCAATGCAGGCTTAACGTTGGACCAGCGTCGTAGACGATGGTCCAACGTTAAGCCAGCATTGTTTCAACGCCTCGTGTCTGCGGGGAAATCACGCAGGGATCATGGATGCCGCCGACATTGGAATTCGCGATCGGTGGGATTTGGTGCACCTCGGGGACGCCCGGATTCCGAGGAG
>OZ024918.1:18121845-18129345 GCA_964017125.1 Flabesymbios commensalis | reverse complement strand
CGCTATATAATGATGCATCGGCCTCCTCTCTTGCAGTCTTCGTGTAGCTGCATGCGCGGTTCGTTTTCGGCGCCGTGGGCGGTCAGGTTCTAGCCATGCTTTACGTGTCCTCTTCCTACAGGTATGATTTATAGCAGTGTTGAATATAATATAACAACGGATGGTAAAATCCCTACTTTGTTAATTAACAAAAAACGACAAAACTATGCTAAGCTATCACCAAAACGTAGCTCGGTGATGTAACAGGACAACGAACAAAATTGCCGTTTTGAGTAAAACCTGCTTAAAGGTTTTTAGTCGTCTAAAATACATATTAATCTCTTTATTTTTATGGTATTAAATTGAAAGCAAAATGTTTGTTTCGTGACGGTGTTATTTCCACATAAACGATGTTCTATATGCTACGGCTTGTTTTAAAAAAGGGCAAAAACTATGATATATGTTGCCATCAGAAAGTGATAAAAGTTCGTCATGAAAGATAATGCTGACTGATGACGACAACTTCATTCAGTGTTGGCGTTCAACGCATAAATGTTCAGTAGGCATACACATAACAACAATAAGTAATTTTCTGACATGCTAATAGGTGGGAAATTGATATGCATGAGGCCCACGCTTTTCCAGCAAGTTACCACTGTCCAGCTATCACTGTCCACCCACCACTGTCGAGTGACCACTGTCCAGCTATCACTGTCCAGTGACCACTGTCCAGCTATCACTGTCCAGTTACCACTGTCCAGCTATCACTGTCCAGTTACCGATGTCCAGTTACCAATGTCCAGTTATGACTGTTCAGTTGCCGATGTCCAGCTATCACTGTCCAGCTATCACTGTCCAGTTACCACTTTCCAGATACCACTATCCGACTACCACTGTCCAGCTACCACTGTCCAGCTACCACTGTCTAGCTACCACTGTTCAGCTACCAATGTCCAGCTACCACCGTCCAGATATCACTGTTTAGCATCAGCTATCACTGTCCAGTTACTAATGTCCAGCTGCCACTGTCCAGATATCACTGTCCAGCTACCACTGTCCAGATATCACTGTTCAGCTACCACTGTCCAGCTACCACTGTCTAGTTACCAATGTCCGGCTATCACTGTCCAGTTACTAGTGTCCAGCTATCACTGTCCAGCTATCACTTTCAGCTACCACTGTCAGCTACCACTGTCCAGTTACCACTGTCCAGCTACCACTGTCCAGCTACCGATGTCCATCTATCACTGTCCAGCCACCACTGTCCAGCTACCACTGTCCAGTTACTAATGTCCAGCTACCACTGTCCAGTTACCGATGTCCAGCTATCACTGTCCAGTTACCACTGTACAGCTAGCACTGTCCAGTTTTCACTGTCCAGTTACCAATGTCCAGCTATCACTGTCCAGTTACCACTGTCCAGCTATCACTGTTTAGTTGCCGATGTCCAGCTATCACTGTCCAGATACCACTGTCCAGCTATCACTGTCCAGATACCACTGTCCAGCTATCACTGTCCACCTACCACTGTCCAGCTACCACTGTCCAGCTACCGATATCAAGCTATCACTGTCCAGTTACCACTGTCTAGCTATCACTATCCAGTTAGCACTGTCCAGCTACCATTGTCCAGTTACCACTGTCCAGCTATCACTGTCCAGTTACCAAAGTCAAGCTATCACTGTCCAGTTACCACTGTCCAGCTAACACTGTCTAGCTGTCACTGTTGAGCTACCAATGTCCAGCTACCACTGTCCAGCTACCAATGTCCAGCTACCACTGTCCAGCTACCAATGTCCAGGTATCACTATCTAGTTAGCACTGTCCAGCTACCATTGTCCATTTACCAATGTCAAGCTATCACTGTCCAGTTAACGATGTCCAGCTATCACTGTCCAGTTACTACTGTCCAGCTATCACTGTCCAGCTACCACTGTCCAGCTATCACTGTTCAGTTGCCGATGTCCAGCTATCACTGTCCAGATACCACTGTCCAGCTATTACTGTCTAGATACCACTGTCCAGATATCACTGTTCAGCTATCACTGTCCAGCTACCACTGTCCAGTTACCAATGTCCGGCTATCACTGTCCAGATACTAGTGTCCAGCTATCACTGTCCAGCTATCATTGTCCAGTTATCAATGTCCAGCTACCACTGTCAGGATGAATCCCCTCATGATTCTGACAACATTGCAGCTACCACCCATAAACCACTCATAATACTGGAAAGAGGAGAAAGAAAGGCGAGATGGAAGACATATATATACATCAGCTCGAAATGAATGCTGCAGGACTGAAGAACCTTTTATATGCCCAACATGATGATTCGTCTAGCTTGTCAACAGATTGTTCAGGATTCGCTCTGCAGTTGTCAATATATTGCTCAAGAATGATAAACCAGTCTGAAAGCAGTTGCCAAATTCGCTTCATTTGATATACAAGGTCGGATCATGGTCAAAACATAGTCGCTGCATGAAAACGATGGATTTATAGAATCTACGAAGACAGACATGCGCCCTCTTAGCGAACATTCGCTTATAGACCACCATCACTATAAATATTTTGACAAATTCGTTAAGCAGTCGTTTAAAGACGCAGTCGTGAGAGTCGCTAACAGTCGCCAAACAGTCGTTTCTTGGTGAGATACATGTACTAGCTTATGCGACAAGGAACCTAGAAGATTTAAAAAAATGGTATCCACAGATCCCACAGAGACGTCCCTTGAGATGTGAGGGGGATCCATTGATCCAAGGTGGCGTAAGGCGAACCAATGCAGGCTTAACGTTGGACCAGCGTCGTAGACGGTGGTCCAACGTTAAGCCAGCATTGTTTCAACGCCTCGTGTCTGCGGGGAAATCACGCAGGGATCATGGATGCCGCCGACATTGGGATTTGCGATCGATGGGATTCGGTGCACCTCGGGGACGCCCGGATTCCGAGGAGCAGATTCCAACAGTGCGTCTCCGAGACTGTACACAGACTGACGCGCTGAATATGGGGTAGCTGTGACTAAAAAACATTATACATTACAACGCTTAAATATTGTTATACAGACCGTAGAGACCAAAGGTTTTATTCAATTTGAAATAATAATAAATGTCTTAGTTAGCTCTTTTCGCTTCATTTGAATACCTATGTAACCGTTTATAGTCTACGGCCATTATCAATATTTTACTCTTACAAAAATGAAATGAATCGGGCTTTAGGCCACCTTTGTGCACATATAGGCTAAACTGGGCCAGGAGAACCTCCTGAGGATGGTGAGATGATTGAGATGACACTGTCCTCCAGACACAGGATTCGAAATTCGAGCCCTGGCGGTCTGAGGCCGAGCACGCTACCTCTCGGTCACGGGGGCTCCCCACAATACTAACTTTCACACGTGAATGGGGAAGAAACATTTTTGTTTCTTTCAAACCGCCGAGACCGGGAACCGAACCCCGAACTCTGGCGTGAAAGGCAGCGGTGCTAGCCACTACCCTAGGGCCCCCGCCCTTTACTCTTACAGTGCGGGGATCGACTTTAGAATCTGCCGTTGAAGGCCGTAAAGTTGAAACGTGTGGTCTTATTGAGAGTCTGTATCTTCTCAAAAGGATGGATCTAGATCTTAAGCGTTTGTAAGATATTTATAATGGCCGTAGACCCATAACATAGGTATTCAAATGAAGCGGAAACAGCTGACATTTGTGATGATAGTATTAAAAGAAAAAAAATTGGTCTCTTGGTTTATATACAAAATATCTCAGCGCTTTAAGGGTTATTACTTGTATGTAACCACTTCAGATAATTTCCAGGCCAACTATTTTTCAAGATATTAGTATATCCATTCGTGGCTGTGCTTTTATTATTCCTGCAGTGGAAGGCAAAGCTCCCACCGTGTTCCATCGGCTAGTGATAAAGCCAGCCCATGGAACACGATGGAAGCTGTTATTTCTCTCTGAACTTACTGAGATAACGTCTTCCAAATGAATTACTTGTCAGGACCCACTAAGACTACGAATAGTCGTTTGGAAGCATTCACTTGAATGCCCTGTTTTGATGTACTCCATTTATTTGCGTGGTGATTGACAACTAGCTGCCTGACCATTCTCACCACCTCCTCCGGTGGACAAATGAAACTGTCATTGACAGATATGGACAATGATGGCCTTCAGCCTTGCAATTGTATTGTCAAGCCACTGAACTCTTTTGCCCGAGGAGTTAGGCCCTGTATAAGTGTATTAATTGAAATGCCTTGAATTGAGTTCAAGAATAGAGCTTGGCATTTGTCTGAGTTGGGTATTACGCAACAATATTGTGGTTACATGTTTACTACAGGGTCAATGCTGAAAATATTATGCTTTTTTTGTTGAGATGTAATTGAAAACCAATGATTTTTATGAAATTGTTGGATACAAATATCAGTTTCTATGTTTAAGCATGCTACAGACGAGCATTCAACCATCTCACATATTCAAGAAAATAAAGTCGCGCCTTTCACATAACAAATAGAGTGATGTCAAACAGCAGTAACTGCTTACTTTTCAACTTAGCAGTTACTGTTAGTCCTTGTGTTCCTAGCTATGTTTTAACGTGATCAGCTTGTTCGTCTATTCATTGAGCTCTAAAACACAATCACAAAAAGAAAGCCCAGCAGACACAAGACGTTGAAACATTTTTTGGTTTAATGTCGGCTCACCGTCTACGACGCTGTACCAGCGTTAAGCCAAATTGTCTTGTGCCAGCCGGGATTGCTTTATTTATTGAAACCAGGTAACTATAATAGCAAACTACAGCGAACAGTCCTGTTTATAGAAGCGCATTGAAGAAGTTTACAATCCGTCACTATAGTTCTACAAAATCGTATTCTGAGACGCATAATAATTATCTTTAGATTAAATATACGCGGGCAGAAAAGAAAAGTAGCCCTACCAGAAAAAAAGTATAGCGCTATCATGGCTATGGCGTTTCATCAACAAAAACAGCATTTCCGTAGAATTGTTTGCAGTTAATTTAAAATATTAAAAATGAAAATAATAATTAAATAATACAAAAATAATACAAAAAGTGAATTTACACAATTACAATTTATGTGGAATAATAACTGTGAAGAATAACTTTTGCATGCGACATGGTGACAAAAATGCATAGGGCCATGGAAAGGAAAACAGCAATACTACATTACTTTGACAAGTAAGCAGTTACAGCTATTTGCCTTTGTATAAACACATGGGAATGCAAGTCCATTGAAACACAAGAGTGTGAAATGTTCAATTCCTGTACTCGACCCCCTTCAGGTTAACCCTTAGAGCACTGGTCGACAAGACAACAATAGTATTATTTTCTAATGTTTTAACCCTTAAAGCGCTGAATTAATTTGTAAAAAAAGTAGAACTATTTGAATTCAGTGCGGCTTTGGCCGTCAGAATCTGACGTCTACAGATATCAGATTCTGGCGACTAAAGTCGATCCCCGGACTGTAAGGGTTAACGACCTTATAAAACCAGTTTGTTAAAATTTAATATATGTGTCAAATCGGAGATATTCATATACATTCCGTCTTAAATTGAGCAAATTCAACTATTTTTTAGTCACTTGAAGTTGTGTCTCGCTACCGCGATCCCACCGCGATCGCGATGCGAGACACAACTTCAAGAGATTTCAAATTAAATTTATCAAGTCAAAGCTCTAGGGGCTGAGACTTCAACCTCTAAATTACAGAATTTAAATTTTCACACACTTAAAGTTGTGTCTCGCTGTCGTGACCATCAAGTTAGTGAAAATCACTCTTTTTTTAATTTCAGATCAAGCGTATTCTAATAATTTTGATTTTGAAACACACCTTTTTATCTCCAATAAGTGACCTGATCGGGCAATAAAACGGATTAAAACTATTATATTCGCGTTCAGCGCTTTAACCCTTTAACCGCCAAATTGTTCAATCTAAATTTTCACCCACTTGAAGTTGTGTCTCGCTGACGCGATCCACAACTTTAAGTAAGTGAAAATTATTCAGATTTGACAAAATGTTTTCAAATATTGCTCATTGATGTCACATTTTATCTTTAACATGTTTAAAAGGTGCTACTTAATGTGCTAATAAAAAATGAAAACCCGAACATATGCGGCACCGGCGGTTAAAGGGTTAAGGGTTAACACTCGGACGAGAGGTTAACCCGATTCTAGGCTAATATTGGCTCACCGTCTACGACGCTGGGCCAGCATTAACCTGGCATTGGTTCAACGTCTCGTGTTTGCTGGGCCGTCCAGCACTTATCCCAACCAGAACTGTTATTATGTTGGAGCCCTGTTAACCCTTTAAGGCCTCACGATGCATTAAAGCATCATTTTACATCCCTGAAAACAGACTAAATTTTAACACAACAAAGGATTTTAGAACGAAAATTTCCACGAAACTGGTTTACCAATACGTGGTAATTTTCTTAATTTTTTAACCACATCAAATCATCTTCATCAACTACAAGTCGAGAATTGCGACAGCAATTCGCGGCTTGTAGTGGATGAAGATGACAATGGTTAATTCCGACTTGAAAGGGTTAATATTACTCTAATGTACCAATGTTATTAGATTACATGTTGATTGTGCCAAACCATGATATTCTATGTCCACTTTCCTCTTCTGAACCGAGAGTTAAAAAAATATAAGCTATCTTGTGAAATCTAGACTGAAATGTAAAATTGAAGGTATTCATATATTGTTGAGCTGAATACAAGATTGTTACAAACCATTCTGTTTGCCAGATTCGGGGAGAGACTTTAAAAATGCTGCTAGTAAGAGATGATGCATGAGTGCAGTGCCCTGTGTTCAAGACCATAGTATACTATATAGTGGGAAGGACAATGTTTTATTCGCACAAAGGAATTGAAATTATTTGGGGCGTCATTTGCGTGAATATCCAATTCCGAAAGATGAAGAAACCTGAAAGGAATGCTCAATTAGCAGGAGAAAACAATTGGCTGAATAGTTTCTTTTGTTTGTCTTACAAAGCAATTCAAAGTAATCTACAGTTGTTTTGCAAGTAATTTCATAATAGCTCCATAGCACTTGATATTTATCGCTCATACACGAGAGAAAAATCCAATTTTGTGGAGACAGAAAATAATAAACTGAGTTAAGCGCGTAGGCGTGAAAAAAAAGAGTGTGCAAGAAAAAGTTTATCGCCAATAAATTCTTTGCTGTCACTCTTATAACAAAGTCTTCATTCTGAAAGCCATTCCACTATTTTACTGCGCTCAACATACTAGCGTGCAAAGCCAAAAGGCAGTAGCTACTTATTTTTAAAATATGCAGTTACTGCCTTTTAACTAGGCAGTAAAGTTATTTTAACCCTTAAGGCGCTAAGTTATCTAATTTAAATTTTCACCCACTTGAAGTTGTGCGTCGCTACCGCGACCCACAACTTCAAGTGGGTGAAAATTAGGCCTACTCAGATTTGTTTAAGTTCAGACAAATCTTGGTGGTTACATACACATTTTGCTCCCAATAACAGTGATTTAAATGGCTAACAAAGCAGATCAC
>OZ024918.1:18114345-18116845 GCA_964017125.1 Flabesymbios commensalis | reverse complement strand
CAGCGTCGGGATCGTAATCACGCAGTTGCGTCTCAGGTGATGATGAGCTTGTATGACATTTATGGGGATCCTTACCCAGCGCCAGACAGCCAATCACGGCGAGGCAGCCAGCACAGGAAGTCGTTAACTAGGTCAAGTCAGCCATGATGGCACAGCTGCTGACGCGTGAGTATATCAATCTCTAGGATTCAAAGTGGCACTTACATTAAAGGCACTTATGACACTTTGACTGGTAGACACTGCTAAAGGAGGTATATCAATAACTCAGCTATTGTATTATACAATAATATTTCATCAACCTCAAATCGATGAGATATTTTTTTTTAACTGTGGAAACCAAATGGTTTATCAATTTGAAATCAATTGACGTCAGAATCTGACGTCTATGGACATCAGATTTTGACGCCTAAAATCGGTCCCCGCGCTGAAAAAAGTTAACCATTTAAAAAAAATTACCCTCCTTTACCAGTTTGCATTTATGCGAAATTCACATAATACATTTTATGTGGAGATCATTCATTACATGCTTAGTTTAATATCGTTAATAAAATAAAACATATAGGTACAATGTTTTAAATATTATGTACATGTGTGTTGTGTACATTACTCATTCACAACGTGTTTTGTGGGCACATTTCCTACCTACTGACGGGGGATAAGATTTTACGTGTAACTGTGTTAGTTTACCACCAGACGGCATCTGGGCGGAGATGTTATCTATTCAGATAATGACTCGCGAAAATATCTACCAAAAATCCATAAGACTTATGGATCTAAGGAAAAATAAAAAATAAACAGTCTCTACATGATCGGTCAATAAAAAATGTTATTTTTAATTAATCCATCATTTGACAGGCATGTTGACCTTGACACTCGACATTGCATGACCTTCAAACAATACACCTGAGGATAAAGTATTTTCAAGACTAAGCTGCTTTGACCCAAAGGGCTATCCTCCATCTGCAGACATGTCATGCAGATACTCTTTCTAGCATGGTGTCATGCAGTGTAGAAAGTAAAGAGGCAGCAGCTTCCCGGGAGCAGCCTCTCTCATCCTTGAAACCAGCCCAATAACCTGAAAAGGAGCCGCAGCCTTAACCTTTCCAACCTACACCAACACCATCCAGAGATCAGGATCAGGATCCAGTGATCACCTGATGATTCTGACAACACTGCAGCTACCACCCATAGACCCCTATATGATAATACTGGAAAGAGGAGGAAGAAAGGCGAGATGGAAGACATATATATATATACATCAGCTCGAAATGAATGCTGCAGGACTGAAGAACCTTTTATATGCCCAACATGATGATTCGTCCAGCTCGTCAACAGATTGTTCAGGATTCGCTCTGCAGTTGTCAATAGATTGCTCAAGAATGGTAAACCAGTCTGAAAGCAGTTGCCAAATTCGCTTATTTGATATACAAGGTCGGAGC
Organism: Flabesymbios commensalis; assembly: GCA_964017125.1. Lineage (NCBI taxonomy): Eukaryota > Metazoa > Annelida > Polychaeta > Terebellida > Flabelligeridae > Flabesymbios > Flabesymbios commensalis. The sequence goes on along the minus strand of OZ024918.1, from coordinate 18,115,406 downwards.
ATGGTCGAAATACAGTCGCTGCATGAAAACGATGGATTTATAGAATCTACGACGACAGACATGCGCCCTCTTATAGACCACAATCGCTATAAATATTTTGACAAATTCGTTAAGCAGTCGTTTAAAGACGCAGTCGTCAGAGTCGCTAACAGTCGCCAAACAGTCGTTTCTTGGTGATATACTAGCTTATGCGACGAGGAAACCTGAGGATTTTAAAAAAATGGAATCCACAGATTCCACAGAGACGGCCCTTGATATGTGAGAGGGATCCATTGATCCAAGGTGGTGTAAGGCGAATCAATGCAGGCTTAACGTTGGACCAGCGTCGTAGACGGTGGTCCAACGTTAAGCCTGCATTGATTCAACGCCTCGTGTCTGCGGGGAAATCACGCAGGGATCATGGATGCCGCCGACATTGGGATTCGCGATCGGTGGGATTCGGTGCACCTCGGGGACGCCCGGATTCCGAGGAGCAGATCCCAACAGTGCGTCTCCGAGACTGTACACAGACTGACGCGCTGAACATAGGGTAGCTATGCTTAAAAAACATTAACCACTACAACGTTCAAATATTGTTATACAGACCGTAGAGACCAAAGGTTTTATTCAATTTGAAATCATCATCAATAATAATAAATGTCTTAGTTAGCTCTTTTCGCTTCATTAGAATACCTATGTAACCGTTTATAATCTACGGCCATTATAAATATTTTACTTTTACAGTGCGGGGATCGACTTTAGAATCTGACGTTGAAGTTCGTAAAGTTTAAAAGTGTCTTATTGAGAGTCTGTATTTTCTCAAAGGGGTGGATCCAGATCTTAGGCGTGTGATTGGTCGAGATGGCCATCTCGACCAATCACACGCCTATAAAATCTGTGACAACCAATTTGAGAATACAGGCTCGTGCAAGTCTCATTGTGAATATCACGATGAAACAGGTTGTATTATGAGCAAAATACATCATTTTATTTCCGAGTTTCCGATTTTATTTTCAAGTTAATTAAGAATACGTTGAATATGCCAGCTAATGCTGGCATATTTAACGTTTACTCAATTAACT
>OZ024918.1:18081845-18109345 GCA_964017125.1 Flabesymbios commensalis | reverse complement strand
CGTCTAAAATACATATTAATCTCTTTATTTTTATGGTATTAAATTGAAATCAAAATGTTTGTTTCGTGATAGTGTTATTTCTACATAAACGATGTTCTATATGCTACGGCTTGTTTTTAAAAAGGTCAAAAACTATGATATATTTTGCCATCAGAAAGTGATAGAAGCTCGTCATGCTGACTGATGATGACAACTTCATTCAGTGTGGGCGTTCACCGCATAAATGTTCCGTAGGCCTACACATAACAACAACAATAAATAATTTCCTGACATGCTAATAGGTGAGAAACAAAGACGAAATATGCATGAGGCTCACGCTTTTCCAGCAAGTTACCACTGTCCAGCAACCACTGTCCAGCAACCACTGTCCAGCTACCACTGTCCAGGTACCACTGTCCAGCTACCACTGTCCAGGTACCACTGTCCAACTACCATTCTCCAGCAACCACTGTCCAGCTACCACTGTCCAGGTACCACTGTCCAAATACCCCTGTCCAGGTACCACTGTCCAACTACCATTCTCCAGCTACCACTGTCCAGCTACCACTGTCCAGCTACCACTGTCCAGCTACCACTGTCCAGTTACCACTGTCCAGGTACCACTGTCTAGCTACCACTGTCCAGCAACCACTGTCCAGGTACCACTGTCCAGGTACCACTGTCCAGGTACCACTGTCTAGTTACCACTGTCCAGCTACCACTGTCCAGCTACCACTGTCCAGTCACCACTGTCCAGGTACCACTGTCTAGCTACCACTGTCCAGCTACCACTGTCCAGCTACCACTGTCCAGCTACCACTGTCCAGCTACCACTGTCCAGCTACCACTGTCCAGCTATCACTGTCAAACTATCACTGTCGAGTGCATTACGTGTAATGTCTGGAATGTAGATACAGCATTAAATTGGAGCCTGTTTACTAGTCGTGAAATACGATGACATCTCGGGCTCCGTATAAATAAATATATATAGCTCAGCATTTATACTGTAATGGTATTTCGTTGTATTATTTTATTACATAGAAAATATATTTTATATTGTTCTAGGTGAATAGGGCTATTTTTTGTGCACAATAATTCTAGAAAATAAAATGTGGTTCCATAGACATTTTAATGAGACGATTCCAGCACCGATAGGGTTAATTGCATAGGACTTCATTGTTAAATTAACAATCTGCACCAGTGGTAGAAGTGTCAAGGCAGACTGGGCAGGGCAGGGTGGGGGTAGAGATGGCAACCGTGGTTTGTAACCAATCAAATATTGAGATGCTGTCACAAAATAGAGAGTGAACATACATTTCTAATGGCGGTGACAGGGGAGGGGCAATGTAGGTGATCATCAGTAGTCTGGTCATTCTGTGACCAATCAAATTGTCAAATGTCATCGTTTTTCCAGATATCGATGACAGGGGAGGGTCACTGTCGGTGACTGCAAGTACCGTGTTTTTAATGTAGGCTTAAACGCCCTAAGATTAAGGGAGGAGCTTGTTGTCCTGTCTCAGGTTTGTGAAATCAGCTGTGACCACTGATCTGTTTTGCTCAGCTTTTTTAGCGTTAATTAGCTCAGGCACCGTATAGACACAACGGTTTTATTAGTGTTAAGTCAAAACGCCATGAGTTAAGACACAGAAATATTTGGTCAATTTCTCTTTTGTACAACTTAGCTGCCAATGTTCTGCGTGTGTAAGATCACAGCAAGGAGGAACAAATAAATTAGTTTTGCCTGTTTAAAAATTATCATAGTTACACTAATCCACTAATCGCTTTTTAAAAACCGTTGGCACTTAAACTGTCTAGTGGTGTGAAGTTCGCGAGATTTTTCTGGAGCTTATCAGTTAGAGCAGTATGACAGGAATGCCTCGCATCCACTCCCACTGCCCTGTGAAATATGATTAATCGCACCAAGCTTATATACCCATAAAATAATCATAGTAGGCCTAAGTTACAATTATTTATTTTTATTTTATTAGTAACTGAGAAAAAAAGAAAAACAATTTGGATTTTTTTTATTAATCTCTGTGATATATGACATGTATTCAAAATGTCTTCAAAAAGTATTCATGAATACAGGGCTTTTACAAAAGTATTTGAATACAATACGAATACTTGTATTCATAATTTTTTATGAATACTGAATACACACGAATACCCAAAAAATGTAATCGAATACAGATGAATACGAATACTGAATACGAATACCCCATGTCTGCTTTGCTCAGCAATGCCATTAGTCAGCCCAATACTGGGCTAATGTCCTCAACAAGTACATGTATGATAGCACAACTAGTATCACTAGTACGCTGACATCATCATCGACTGACCATACAGCTTGATTAAAATAATCAAACATGGATGGAAATAATCTTTAATCTCCGTTAAGAGAGCAACACGACACACACACATAACCTGGGGTTACAGGTTCCAATATCTAGTACTACATATAATGGAAAACCCTGCTACTCAAGTACTATCCTCCAGTGGAACCAACTGCATGACGACGTTGGTGCAATGCCAACACTGGAACTAGCTGAAGCTAAACTACAAATAATATATCTATAGACATCTAAGATGCACTTACAAACTATAATAATTTATTCTCATCTTGTATATTTTCCCATAACATTTGTTTATAAACCAATCAAATCATCATTACTGACCCAGATTGGTTAAAGTTGAGATAGAGAAGAAGACTTGTAGCACAATGCCTATATAAGGCTTTATCTACGATAGCCAAGTACAGCGTTCTGCATAAACACTTCTGTCTGTTAGGATTACATGTATTTACTACAAATGTTTATTAAATTTTAACAAAAAAAAGTTTGGCTCAGTATACTTATCACTGATTAATTTTCAGTATCGAAATATCAACCTGTAGAGAACCTTAGACAATTTAGTTAATCTGCCCTTTTTCATGTTGACGTATAACACAATATTATTCTGAGATTAGCAGCCATCCTGACAATAAAACTTGATACATAATTTATTTAGATAGCAAGATCACTGAAGTGATCGCCAGCATTCAGTCAACGTATGTGTTTGTTGGGAACATCCTTCGAGAGCCGCCCAGTAAACAAGATACATTGAACCAATGTTGGTTTATTGTTGGCCAGCGTCGCAGACTATGACCCAACACTAAAACAGCATTGGCTAAATGTATCGTGTTTACTGGCCTGAAGATAGCCTTCCATCGGCGGCAGCCAATGATCACCCTTGGCCTTCCGCTCGGCAGCAGTGCTACTGGAATCTCCCATCAGAGGGGCGTTAACATGGCTAGCTCATCCTCATATCACGGTCCGAAGTGTGTTATTTTAGGAATATTCTCCTCGTACCTATACTAACCTTCACCTTTCTATTCGTACATCACTATCTTCCATTGGCAATGAAATGCTAAGACATTTGAATGCATGCATCAGGTGAGAATATAAAAGATTTGTCGTGATTAAAAATGTACATGTGTAAAAGTGTAAAATGTGTAAAAGTCAGATTGTGTAAATAATAATAAGTTTTGACCTTTTTCCTTACCTGTCTGACCGCAATCGACATCTTTGTCAAGGTAGTTTTACAATAATACATTGCCCACACAAATTAGACAAGCATGTAAACCCTAAAGTTTAGTGCACCTATTTTACATTTTACTAATGGATTCGCTAAAATACTTTAGTATAAACCATGGCTACCAAAGGGTTATTTTCAATTTGAAATCATTACAAATATGTTAGTTGACTACTTCTGAATCATTTTAATTCCTATGTTATAGGTCTACGGCTATAACAAATATGTCGACTTTTACAGCGCGGGGATCGACTTTAGACGTCAGAATCAGACGTCTACAGACGTCAGAATCTTACGTCTAACGTCGATCACCGCGCTGATAGGGTCAAATGTCATTTATCTTTTCGCAAGCGTTCAACATTTCATTCAAGTCAAACAAGATTATTCTATAGTTAATTAATTCATTAAAGCGTCACAGCTACCTTCCCAAGTTTACGTATGGTGCCAGTTATTTATTTATTCATTTTCCAACAAGGCACAAAACAAATACAATTCATATGTCTCACGCATTGGAAATGTAGAAATCATACGTTCTATTTTCTATGGGGCCTAGCGGTTTAACCCTTTAAGCGTTTGTATACGTCAGAATCTGACATTTGTATACGTCAGAATCTGACATTTGTAGACGTCAGATTCTGACGTATAAAGACAGTCCCCGCACTGAAAGAATTAAGATATTTCTAATGGCCATAGACCCATTATATAGGTATTCAAATGAATCAGAAAGAGCTGACAAAGACTTTTGTGATGATTTCAAATTGAAAAAAAGCCCTTTGATCTCCATGTTTTACACAAAAATAATTCAGCTTTGCAAAATGTTAAGTAACAGTTACGGCGCTTCGCAACAGACACGACATATTAACCCAATGTTTGACCAATGTTGGGCCAACGTCGTAGACGGTGGGCCAACATTGGTCAAACATTGGGTAGATGGGTCGTGTTTGCTGGGTTCGCCTTCCCATGAAACTTGAACACCCACCTCACATGGACTCCAGGTGATTTTCTATTCCAGTGCGCAATGAATAATAACGTTCCCAAAATGCGTGTAAATACAAGCGAACGAGTCCCTTATCTAATGAAACCCGTGTTACGTTACACTCGCTCCGTTTTTTCCAGGCGTGTATTTTTCCAGACACAAGTAATTTGCATTCATTCCGTGGACCGTGGTCGAATCAGGCGTAATCGCATTTTGCAGACGGCGCGAGGTGGGAGGCGTGGTGGTGGGGTGGGCTGTCAGTGCTGATGCAATGGCGTTGGGCCAATGTTTGGCTTACACTTCAAGCGCACCCATGTCGCAAAAATGTACGGCATAAAATCTTCCGAATAAAATTAAATCAAGGCAAAAATTAGGGTAAAAATCTATAAAATTATGACAATGAGGATGTTCTGTTTTGCCTTACACTTTCGTGTTTAGTCAAGTGGATTGTCGTTGGCATTGAGGCATGAGTTGCCACAGCTGCTCACACCTCAAAGCGAAAGAAGGTGTTATTACATTAACCCTTTGCCAGCTAAGTTATCTATTTAAATTTTCACCCACTTGAAGTTGTGGGTCGCGGTAGCGAGACACAACTTCAAGTGGGTAAAAATTTAAATAGATAACTTTTTCATATTTCTTTGATTTGTATCCAAACATTTACAAATCTTAATGTTGAAACACTAATTTCATTATCAATATGAGTGGTTTAAGCGGCTAATAAGACGAATTATTAGACATAGGGTTAATAGGGTCAATACAAGAAGCCAAGCTTTTTTCAGCAACAATATTTCACTTGGCGGAGCTGCTTTATATAATATTTTTAACAAAATTGTAAATTAATTGCAATATGTAAAACAAATATATGTATGTGGAAAAGAAATGTTGGGGCTTTATGAGATTTATTGCGCAATAATGAGCAAAACTGGGCAGTGAGGGCTCCCTGAGGTTGATACGATAAATCAGGTGACATCAGACACAGGATTTAAAACTCGAACCCAGACAGTGGGAGAGCAAGCGACTTCTCGAGGACAATTTTGAATCTTTACGAGTAAACGGTGAATCGTTTTTGCATTCACTATCTGCCCAACTATAACAGTCGTGTTACGAATGTCAATTCGCACCCACCCCTAATCTCATTGTCATAGGCTTCAGGGTAGTGATAAACTCTGTTCGACTTGTCAGTTTGGAGCATTTGATTTGAGAATTACATCACGTCCGACGAAAAGGCGTCTACCCTATGTGGGTTGAATGCCTGGTCAGCGTCTTCGACGCTGGCCCGACATTCAACCCACACTGGCTTGTTTTTCGGAAGTATTTGCGGAAATGGGGTCGGTCTGATGTCATTGGCAAGGCGTGGCGTGGACCTTCACTGATTGACATCCGCCGCTCTTTGACGAACTTCCTGCACAGCTGAGAAAAAAACAAGTTGAATTTGCCAGCGTGTTTAGCAGACGATTCACTCCTAGCGCAGTGCCGCTCGCCCACTCACCTAAAGCCGCCCCCCCCCCCCGTAGGTTTTGAAGTGATATAATGTGCATTACGTATAGGATAAAGCCCAAGGAGCTCTACTTTCTTAGCTGTGGAAAAGGCCTCGGCCTTTTCCACAGCTAAGAATGTAGAACTCCGAGGGTTTAAACTGACTTAAAACACATTCGACCAGAATGAGGATCCCTCTTATAAAGTCATAATCAACAGCTCGGACACACCTAACTGATTATAGCAGCATACATGTAGGTCCACCGTGATGATTGGTCTGCATCTGATCAACAATAACAGTTGATTCCCGGCTTAGAATGGAGTGGTCGGACAAAGAAAAAAATGTAGGGGTGTGTTTTAACCACAGCGAAATTTGTTCAAATGAGAGTGCTCTGGAAAGTCAATGAACCCATTCCAGACGCCACCTATTCACATTCCAATGGACTAGCTCTGTCAACAGGATCGCTAGCAAATTATTGAATGATCCGGGTGTACTCGAAAACGGCACCTTCATTGGTGGTGTGTTTCTGGTGCATCCCCAATAACTCTTACGTGATGATCATAGCCAAAATCAACATATTCCTACCTGTCATTTTTATGTTGATTAGTCTGATTCCATGGGACTTTCTACACATACATTCTGATAAAACAACTGATATCACAATATAATACACGTGGAATTGGTGTTAAAATATTCCTTGAATTTCAGTCGTTTTTGTTCAATTTAAAGCGAAATAAAAATAAAATAAAAATATTTTTTCTGTATCACAAGGGCCTGCATTTTCTAAAATTATCTTCAGAGTTGCTGACACGTAAAGGCTTTCATTCAAATGCAAGCAACATCATGTGCTTGCTTAACCCTTTCAGCGCAGAGATTCACTTTTGACGTCAGAATATGACGTCAATAGTCGATCACCGCACTGGAAGAATTAAAAATTGTGGGAAAGAAGGCAGAGCTTACTACACACTTATGATGATTTCAAATGATTTCAAATTGAAAAAAACATTAGTCTCAATAATCTGTATAGAAATATATCAAGTGCTGTGAGGGTTAAAATTAAATAGTTACTGTTGTGTCCCTTTGTAGTAAGGCGATCGTTGTATTGCCGTTCAAAGACTAGCAACACTGCTCTTCAAAGCCAAAAGGCAGGCTAATGAAACAAATAAAAACGACTATATTCGTGCTTAGCGGTTATAGTCAGGGTCCATTTTTCAAAAAAGGGCTTTCTTAAAGTTTGTAAGGCATTTTTTAGTAGAATTTGTCATGCAGTTGTTTTTACACAATTCGGATATGCTGATTCCAAATCTGCTCCATGCTATTTTTAGTTTTTCCTTATAAAATTGAAAAACAAACTTGACTTTCGTGCTCAAAATAATCTTTTTGTTTTAAGGAATTTCATGCCCAAAGACCAGGTCAACTATCACGCAATGAATGTTAAAAATCCAAGATGGCCGCCACTATTACAGAAAGTACCATAACTTTTTTATAAAAGTCATAAAAAGTTGTTTTTGTGGCTAAATATAGGTTTTTTTAATACCAATAAATCTAGTGTACAGAAAAACAGTAATAACCTCTAACTTTCATATTACATGTAGTTTCAGGGAAAAATCCAAGATGGCCGCCAATTATGCAGCAAGTACCATAACCATTTTCTAAATGTCGTAGGAAGTTATTTTTGGCGCCTAAATAGTTTTCTGATACACAACATTAAAAAACTCAACTTCAATGTCGCATGTGGTTACGGGGAATTAAAAAAATATGATTATTTAAAACAAAACTTTAACTATGGGGAAATTGTACAAAAACAGCATGTGTTACTTTCATCATTGTAGCTACATAGGCTTGGTGTGTATATCTCAGAATTGCATGAATGCCATCATCTTGCACAATGATAATGCTAGAATAATCACCCTCATCAATATATTGATCACATATTTGTGCAGCTTCGGAATGGATGTAGCGACTCCTTGATATGACGCCATTGGATACTTTCTCGTGGCCCTAATTCACATCTAATCAAACTAAATGTGATAGCTCTTCAGGTGCAGCAGGAAGCTTCTACATGAGATCTGGTTGCAGTTTTCCATCAGTGAAGCTCCAACCACAATCTCATAGATGTTAATAATATTGTTATCTGACAAGAGCTGTATTTATTGCTAAACAGGCCTAAAATACAACCGAAACAATATACACTTTTGTGGCAGGGGTTATTGAAGGAGAGGACACATTGAAATATTCCAATAGGCTTATGTTCTAGTTCTGGATGTTTATGAACTAATTTACATGTCTTCTTTTTAGAATAGATGTGCTGGCGTTATGGAAGCCTTTGATACGGTTGAATGGTAGGGGAAGCCGGGGTCAGTTGAGCCAATTTCCAAAAATGTCCCTACCAAATCCACAGAAAATCAAGGCTGTTTATTCCCTATATTGCACTGCATACTACAACTTAATGTCCGTCAGTGACTTACAAATTTAATGACTGGAATAAAACTTTTAAATTTTTTACTGTTCTGGATCATCTTACTCCGGGGTCGGGGTGAGTTGATCCACCTACCGGGGTGAGTTGATCCAACAAGAAAAAACAACATTAGACACCTGCAATTATTTATCAGCTGTTTTAAATAACGAATGAACTTTTAAATATGTTATAATGTACAATCCACTCTTGATAGGGTCGGGTCACCAATGCTGGGGTCAGTTGATCCATGCTGGGGTCAGTTGATCCATGGCTCAACTGACCATTTTCATGGATCAACTGACCCCATGTCTAAAGGATCATCTGACCCCAGGTCAGCCATATTGTTTATCTGATTATCTCAGCTTAACAGAAAGAAGATTCTGACAAATAATATGCCCAAATTATACGTTCGACAAGCATTAAATTAATCATCACCAAAACCTGGATCATCACATCTACAATAGCAATCCCTACAGCCCTTCACATACCCGGTACCTGATACGACGATTTTCACTTTCTGCTTCAAAAATACTTTTTTGTTGGATTATTTTTTTACATGTGCTGTAATCGATCATGGAACTGTAGCAGATCTCCTATAGTTGTATAAATCGATCTACAACGCACACTAAAATATCTTACTTCGTGTGTTATTCAATAGGTAGTTCACTTCCAGTGAATTACCAAAGAGGAGGGGGGGTGGATCAACTGACCAAGAGGATCAACTGACCCCAATCTCCCCTACGATAAATATCAACAGCTCTAGGTTTACACAGCTAGGAGTTGTTATGATGAGAAAGTTCTGAAAGCAGAATGAGCAAGTTTACATCAGTTCCTACGACTACAACACTGTCAGTATCTGACAGTTTGATTGCCGTAATGACGTTTAACGTCTCAGCTTTACACTTATACCAGTGTTTATTGAATGGTTGAATCACTTGAATGACATTGTTCTTTACCAAAAGTGGCGAATTTGAACATTGAATTTACTATATTCCTGTAAACGGAAACTGTATTGCCCTTCTCCCTGATTCTGTACTTTATCTGTTATATATTCATCTGAGATAACATCACAGTGTGCATGGAAATGTTTTTTAATGTAGGATACACGTATCTTGCATAGCTTATTAGATGATCGTGTTTATAACAAAATAATAATACCCGATAATAGATAAGTAATAGATACTCTGTATGAATGATAATTAATCTCTATCATCTGCTATGTCTGGAGGAGACATATAGTTATTAGGGACCTAAATATCTTCACGTCCATCATATTATTTCATCACTTTATATATATGGTAAGGTTTATTGTCTTTAACATTTATACCTCCTCCTGCAAAATAGATTGGTCCCTCCCATACCACTTCAAGACACAACTGAACATGTTGGGTAACTGTATATTATGTGAGAGTTAGAGCTTATATCTGATTAGAACTATGCATGACAATAACCTACTGATTCCACATACATTCTACCATATCACGACCACATCTAGAAAGTTTCTCTATTTTATGTTAATCTTCATGAAAACATTCTGATCGTGCTACGAGCGGTATCAACGTATATCGCCCCAATTACCACATATTCTGCATCATATCTTGTTGCAATAGTGTATCCAATAATCTTTGGGGACTTGTTTATGACACTATATAGAATTTAGTTGTGTACATTACGGTTTTGTGTGGATCTTTGAGCCGATGGTTGGGGCTTTATTCGTTCAATTATGTCTGAAAACTGTGTTATCAGCGCATTACCAGCTAGCTTTTCTATATATATATATCTATTCCGGTCAAAAAATATAAAAATTAAGATGAAACTATTATCATGATTATGTAATTTGTCAATCCGATTGAGAAACATATTTTTTATGTGATGTGCACGTTTTAACCAGCACAATGTACCTAGTTACTAGAATCATAAATTGTTCAATTTAAACGACTACTTATCTCAATAGGAACGGAACATGAATGTGTAATTATTGCCATGGTTATGCAGACCATCTTGATGGATCAACTTCATGTTTTTCATAACCCTAGTACAGGGCTTGGCCAGAAGGGTGCCACCCGTGGCCAGCGCACATTTAAATTATTGCTTTCTTCCTTACTATAAAAAACACGATGCAGGTGGATAGCACATTTATAAGCCACATACTAATATGCTTAGAACGGATATATGGTGAGCGACAGGTTACCTAGTGCCGGACAGTGATCAACAATAATAACATATTTTTTGTCAATAGTCTAAGCATTCTTACAACATGCTCGACATTACGTTGGTTTCCCTCGGCTTTTGAATGTGAAATAATGGCTCTATTAAATAATTTTTACACTGGACTACAATGTGTCGTTTTCCTGGCGCAATATTTGTCCCCCCCCCCATAACTGTGAAATATTGATAATAGATGTTATCACGGCTCTGAATTGGTTTCTGGGATGTGAGAAACCTATATGCAGACACCAAAAACACATCTCTACGTTATTTGGAAGCAGAGTTATGGCACATGGCACATTGCCTTGCAGTGGCGGCCATTTTGAATTTTGCCCTCTAGCGGCAAACGCACAAGGTGAAATTAAAGGGACTTTTAGTATGTTGCTCAGGTGGGTTTTAAGACACTGAAATGATGTTTTTATGTTCATTGTAAGCCAAGCCGTGATGTAAAGTTGCGACATTTTAACTTATTTTGGCGGCCATTTTGTTTTTGAATTTTGGGTAGGAAAAAGACAAAATAGAGCTTGGCATGGGCCAGATTTAAAATCAGCGTTCCCAAATTGTGTAAGAACAACTGCATGCCAAATTCTACTAAAAAATGCCTTAACAAATCAGAAATTTCGAAAATGGGCCCTGACTACTAATGAATAAACTGTTGCAGTTAATCATGTACACATGATTGATTGCACGACGCTGCCAAATTCGAAACTTTACACATGTGGAAAGCAGATAATCATCTGATCATCTGATCATCTGATCTTATCATGACGTCTTGGTTGTGTAAGCACGAGATATCTGCAGATCAAAGCTGTTATTTGTAGAACCGCGGAAAAGGCAAAGAGCAGTAACTGATTAGTTGAATGTTCATCTTTGACTGAACTGTTCCACTTAGTTTCAAATGTGCTTTGCTATAGTATTTTGAACGGGTTTGTGTTTTGCACAAAGGCCCCAAGCCTACTGTTTAATAAATTACTTACTTACTTACTATTCACTTCTTGCAGATATAAAATATCAAATTCGTGACTCGTATTCACTGACTGGCCATGCACATAGCAAAGTTCATACACGTATGCCGGCGTGACAGTCTTATCTAGGAAGCACAAAGACAAGCAGCTGGCAATGCAAAAGTACATGATAGCATGAATGTATTCTTGATGATAGTAACTGATGTGTAAACCCTTTCCCCACTAAGTTTTCGCACGTAAAATTTTACTCACTTAAAGTACGAGTGGTTGAAAATGAATTCAATTCAGTTTATTCAGCTTAATATATTCTAGAAAATTATACACATACATATATGAAAATCTTTTCATTCTCACTCCCAGTGATTTCATCGGCTAATAAAACGAATTTAAAGCGACTATAATTATCAGCGGCGAAAGAGTTAATATCGCCTCATTGCAGCCAAAGTGTCATATATGTCACTCAGAAAAGTGACATATATGACACTTTGGTTTCTGGTGACGATATGTAGTTGTTATTGGCATTAGAAGGCAATTTCATAAATAATTGTTAGTTTCGCTGCCATTTAATCACAAAAAAACAATTAATTAATCGGCTAATACAACAGATTAAAAACGACTATAGTCGTGCTTAGCGCTTAAAGGGTTAAGCAGTTACTGTTCCCAGCAAACACAAGACATTGAAACAATGATGGCTTAAAGTTGGGCCACCGTCTACGACGCTGGCCCAACATTAAACCATCATTGTTTCAATGTCTTGTGTTTGCTGGGCTGTTTGTCATCACTCTGTCATCACTCTGTCAATATGTCTGGTATGCCAAGAAAGGAAATCTTTCTTTTTCAAAATAAACTGGAATTCTTTGGCAACTGACATTCTAGTTTTTAAGGAATATAATGAATATATTAATATTTTTAAATTAGTTTAATTCGCATTCATATTATAATAATTCATATTCATATAGCCAAAAAAAAGTATGACAGATAGTTAGGCGGAGAGATTGATTGTTTCACACAGCATAAAATGCATAATATCGTGGGCGGCCTCGTTTCAACCATGGACATTTCGCTGTCACATATCATCCTACAAGGATTAGAATAGGTGAACGATAATGAAAATAAATTAAAAATGTCGTGATATACGCTTATAACATTTGCTGACTTTTCTTGACGATTTATTTATAGTAAAAAATAGTGAGTTGACGCCAGCCGATTTAAGTACAATTCTTACAAGAAATTGGCTTAATTTCCGTTTTATTCTTAAAAATGAATTCTTGATTTCGGTAGACGGAAAATGTTATTTAAGAAAAAATAAATTTACACACCAACTTTGTACAGCGTTCTTCGCAATGTTTTCTCTCTTTCTACCGCAAAGAAGACGGAACATTTCACAAACAAAACAATATTTCATTCGGCTGATCTGAAACTAGACAGTGAGCGTTATACGTTGACCCAACACTGGTTTAATGCTGGCCTAGCGTTTTCGACGCTGACCCAACATTGAACCAACTTTGAGTCAACGTTTGTGTGTACTGTGTTGCTTCAACATGGATCCAATAATACTGGCTAAAATGGGATTGCGGCGCCTTCCCGGAATGACCTACGGGCGAGAAAGATGGCAAGATTTTGTCTGGGAGACAAATCCCGGGCGAGGTAATGTGGAAAATAAACACCAAAAAGAATATCGGTAATATTTAATCTAATCCCACATTTATCCGCAGTGGCCACCGCAATAACTCCGGGATCAGCATCCCGGACTGCCGTTTGTTACTCCGGGTTATCAGGTTGCTCACGAGCATGATGTGGGTGGGATATTTTCGCAATGATATTTTGTAGGGATCGACTTCAGTCGTCAGAATATGACGTCTATAGACGTCATATTCTGACGACTAAAGTCGATCAACGCACCAAGTAAAAATATTTATGATGGCCGTAGACCTATAACATAGGTTTTTAAATTAATCAGAAAGAGCTAAATAAGACATTTATGTTGATTTCGAATTGAAAAAAATCGGTCTCCATGATTTATACGTCCTTTGGTCTACATGATTTAGTCGTCAGAGTATGACGTTATAGACGTCATATTCTGACGACTAAAGTCGATCCCCGCACTGTAAGAGTAAAATATTTATAATGGCCGTAGACCCATAACATAGGTTTTCAAACTAATCAGAAAGAGCTAAGTAAGACATTTATGTTGATTTTGAATTGAAAAAAAATCTTTGGACTCCATGATTTATACATAAGTATTTCAGGGGCGCAGCTAAGGGCCTGAAAAATCTGAGGTCTACAGACGTCAGATTCTGACGACTAAAGCACTGTAAGGGTTAAAAATACAGGTATTTTATATATTTTCTTTGTTTGATTTTAGATGTTCATTGCTATAATACGTTATCATTGGATATTAAAGGGTGCATATGCTACTTTGTAAAATGGCATAATATTGCTTTCTGTCAATATGTATTTTTTCTTGAAGACGCCTATACTACTGCACGGGAACAAAATCCACACTAAAAATCAGACCAAGTGTACTGCCGTTCAAGCTCAAACCGCAGTAGCTGCTCCCTTTAAAAGGAGGCAGTTACTACTTTATGACTGTGCCGAACACTATCGTTTTATCACCCCTGCCTGAATTGGCACCAGCACAGATTATCCGTCTTCCCGTTGGTTTTTAGTTCGTTAACCGCCGGTCCTGATTATATTCGCTTTTCATTTCTTTATTAGCAGATTGAGTACCACATTTAAACATGTTAAAAATAAAAGGTGACATAAATCAGCAGGATTTAAAAATAGTTACCCTCCATTTTGTCAAATCTGAATATTTTTCACTCACTTGAAGTTGTGAAAATGAAAGGAATCGGGCTTTAGGCCACCTTTGTGCACATATAGGCTAAACTGGGCCAGGAGAACCTCCTGAGGATGGTGAGATGATTGAGATGACACTGTCCTCCAGACACAGGATTCGAAATTCGAACCCTGGCGGTCTGAGGCCGAGCACGCTACCTCTCGGTCACGCAATACTGACTTTCACACGTGGATGGAGAAGAAACATTTTTGTTTCTTTCAAACCGCCGAGTCCGGGAACCGAACCCCGAACTCTGGCGTGAAAGGCAGCGGTGCTAACCACTACCCTAGGGCCCCCGCCCTTGAAGTTGTGAATCGCCTCAGCGAGACGCAACTTCAAGTGGGTGTAAATTTCAATTAAATAATTTAGCGGTTTAAAGGTTAATAAGAATACCATGACTTTATACGTCATCACCTGACGTCTATAGACGTCAGTCTAAAGTCGGTCCACGCACTGAAAGTATAAAAACATTATAATTGCCGTGAACCTATAACGTAGGTATTCAAATGAAGGGTAAAGACATTTATTATGAAATGACGTGCAGAGCCGAAAGCTAGTAACTGCCTACTCTATAAGTAGTCAGCTAATGTTTTTTGGTTTTGCTAGAAAACTAGCCTTGTTTTAATTTTAGATTTTCACAAAGCCAAAGAGCAGTAACTATTTTGTTACAAGTAAACAGTTACTGACTTTTAGCTTCGTAGAACGGATTGTATCTCTATGAATGTGTATGATTATCCGGAAGAAAAGCAAACGGCAGTAACTGCTTACTTTACAAGTAAGAAGTTACTGCTGTTTGCTTTTACATGGAAGTACCCAGCTGGCACGAGACGTTGAACCAATCTTTATTTAATGTTGGGCCACCGTCTGCGACGCTAGCCCAACATTAAATATGCATTGTTTCACGTCTCGTTTTGGCTGAGTAGGCCTATACACGCAGCTCCTCGCAAATTCTGACGTCTAAAGTCCGTCCGAGCGCTTAGGGTCAAAAATATATATATTTGTTTTTTTTATTGGATCACACGTGTCGGACAGTTTAATTTGGCACCACATGTGCTTGAAATGTAGATACATCTAAACAGTGTCACGGGTTAAAATAGCGATTTTACAATTTTTATATAAAATAAACGCAAAAAAGTCATAAAAAGGCATTTTTTGAGAAAACGCAGCGTCTGCGGTATATAAGAAATGGTTTTCAGAATCTTCAAACCTTTCGGGCCAAGATACGTAATTAAAAGTGGTTCATCTCACAGACTACTCATACAGGGGTAAATACGGGCTAGTTACGGTAACGTCTCGGGCCGTGTCCCGGGATCAACGGTCCGGATTGAACACAGCAGGGACTGGATCTGTTAGGATCACATTCACAATCCCCCAATCTGGATCAGCCGTTCTGGATTGCGCCTTCAAGGGCCCGGATTACACCCTTTTATGTTTGTTTTCCTCGCATCTGGAGGTACTCTGGCTGACCCGCGGATAACCTCCAAGTATCGCCCGACCCTTGCCGCGCCAGGGGGTACAGCTCACCGACTGGAATTCTAACACTTAACCCTTAACACTTAACGCTGAATTTTTTTATGAAAACCATTGAAGCCAAAGGGTTATTTTCAATTTGAAATCATCATAAATGTCTTAGTTAGGTCTTTCTGATTCATTTGAATACCTATGTTATAGGTCTACAGCCATTAGAAATATTTTCACTCTCACAGTGCGGGGATAGACTTTAGTCGTCAGAATCTGACGTCTGTAGACGTCAGCTTCTGACGACTGAAGTCTATCCCCGCACTGTAAGGGTTATTAAATCTTGCGCTGCTGGGACCGCATATACGTATATAAGCCAGTTCAATACTAAACAAAATACAACTGCTAATTGTATGGATAACATATTTCATCGTACATGCTCAGCAAATCAAATAATTCATTTTTTCCTATAAAGTAGTAGAACAGTAATAGTAGTAGTAGTGGTGGTAGTAGTAGTGGTAGTAGTATATAAACCATGAAGACAAAAGGGCTCTTTTCAATTTGAAATACTCATAAATGTCTCAGTCAGCTCTTTTCGCTGCATTTGCATACCTATGTTATGGGTCTACGGTCAATATAAATATGTTTACTCTTACATTTCGGGAATCAAATGTGCACGTCAGAATCAGACGTCTACAGACGAATGAAATTGCTCCAGCAGTTTCAAATAAAGAAAGGACAACAATTTAGGGAAAAGAGGGGTGCTGTGTATGGGAAACGGCTGAAATTTCTGTACACCAGTCCTTATGATGTCCAATATAATTATCTCCAATATATGTCCAATAAAATGCTTGAGATTCCTAGGTTAAATACTTTCGTGTTTAAAAAGTCGTCAGAAAAAAAAAGAATTAGAATGTAGTGTTCAGACAAAATAAAATAATGTAGTGGTGTGTTTACAGAACAGAAAATGTAGATATCTTGTTTAGGCCCGTATAGTACTGAGCGATTATATTCGTGGTAAAAGCTTAAAATGGTTTGGTTGGCATAATGTTGGCTAGGCATCCCAAACGGTGACCTAACATTATTTCACAATTGGGCTAATGAATCGTGTTATCCGGGTATAGTGGTTTTCGGGGGATAAAGTGTCACCCGTATGGCAGTCAGAGCAAACACGGACAATCACCCGATTCGACGCTGGCCCAACATTGAAACGGTATTGGGTGGGTGGACCTGCATTGTGTGTACGAGGTACATCGTAGAGTCGTGTACACTGATTTATCAGCGATGGTGGTGGAAGGAATAGGCCTACACGTTGAAGATATACTTGTCTCCTTGGTTCTTTCAATAATTATATATTCTAGACATTTAGGATTCTTTTTCACGAGGAAAACCAATACAGTTATGTTTACAAATATTGGGCCATTTTTTTGTCTTAAGCACTCAAACAAAATAAAGCCGTGCCTCGGAGTTCGGTAACTCCTTTTCTAGTTATATTTATATTTTAATTCGTGTTGATAAAATCTCAAATTTTGCATGTTATGATAAAAGACGAAATTTGCTATGCCCGCGGTAGGTACGTATATGATTAAAACAACAAACAAGATTTACAAAAACATGTTTTACTGTTGTATGCAGATTTTGTATGCATAGATACCATTCACAATGGGAGCATACAGAACATTTTAATTCTAGTTGTGTACACGCTATAATTATTATATTTGAAGGCTTCTCACAACTGGTATTTTAACATGTTTGATTAAATTAAAGATTGATACAACTTTGAAATGGGCATGCGTGGTGTAGGTCTACATTAGCCTATAGAGTACACTTTGACGGCATTAATGTCAGGTACTGAACTGATTACAAGATAATACTCCAACGAAAAAATTGCCCAATGTTGTTTAATAATATATTAACGTCTGCGACGTTGTCCTACATTAAACCAACATTTGGTGAGTGTGCCGTGTTGGCTGGGAAAGCTCTCACTGTCAATATGCCAGGAGTCAACTGTTTCCAGACCCCCATGTTAACACAACCGTTTGTGTCTTAACACAAAGCCCAACATAAGATAATTGGTAAATTATTCCCTCATAGATGTCACTCAAGTTTGTAGAGTTTACATGATTTGGGAACTTGCTCTTACTGCAGCGATGTGTATGAAATGCCTAATTATAGTATTATTATCTTGGCTGATAACTGTGGATGTGGGGTGATATGTTATTGTAGAATGTCCAGGGGCCAGTGCAGCATTCTGGGGACACCCTTATTTTAGCAGTTGACTATACCTTTAATTAACATTTTGAACAATGTTCATATAAAAGAGTGTATCTGCCATTTTGTAAAGTAGCAGATACACCCTTTCATATCCAAGGGGACGAAATATTAAATATATATAAATATAAATATCAGTTCACCAAATACTGCAATTTGAGATATGTCTTTAATTTATAGGTGGACATTGCGTTAACAATTTAGGTTTCAATCCTTTAACTGCCAATTTAGAAAATTCACTCACTTGAAGTGAGTGAAAATTAATCAGATTTAAGAAAGTGGAGCTCAACGATTTTTAAATCTTTTTTTCTTTAACAGGTGTGAAAGGTGATATTTTTTTCTTATATTTATATATAATCTTGCCTATTAAATGGTTAAACGAATGAAAAAAACTTTTAGATTTAGCAGCAGAAGGGTCAATAAATATCATTTATAAAAATCAGTATATTTTTGTAATAACACTTCAATCTCAGAACATTGCACCGACACTGAATTTGTGTCCCACTTCCGCGACCTAAAATTTGCACTGAACAAGAAAAATTAGGCAGCTGTAGATTTTGAGACCAAGCACATATCATATTGAATGTTTAGCACATACCACGAGACGTTAAGCCAATGTTGTGTTGGTACTAAACCCACGCCAGAGACGATGGTATGTTATTAACCGTTGAACAGCTAAGCGCGAGTATAGTCGTCTTAAATCCGTTTTATTGGCCGACCAAATCACTGTTAACCCATTGTGAACAAAATGAGTGGGGGTTTGGTCTAAAATTAATAAAATATAACTAATTTTCACCCACTTCAAGTTGTGGGTCGCGGTAGCGAGACACAACTTCAAGTGGGTAAAAATTTAAATTATTTAATTGAGCGCTTGAATGGGCTAAACAGACAAATCCCAGCAAATCCCAGCTGTCCCAAAATGTTGCAAAATTATATTAAACATTTATAAAAAACAATTTGACACGCAGTAACAGTCTAACTATAATAATCCATTACTTTAAGTCAGTCATTATATACCCGGAACTACATGTCAAGTTGGTCTAACTTCTTAAATGCTCGAGAACATAATTTCGCGAAACTTGCAATGACTGAGAAAGTGGCTAAAACCATGCGCTACTGGTTATTGTGTCTTTGGATAATACTGCTCTGCAAAACCAAGAGGCAGTATATATCTTTAGCAGTAGGCAGATATGGATATTTCACGTCCAGGAACCGTTGTTGGAGGACATGATCTAGAAATAAACATAATCTAGAAACACACGATATACACTGAGCAGCAACGTTCACAAAATAACACGTCCTTTCAGATTTTTAGTCGGAAATATGCCCTTATGCCGCAGCTTCCACTTGATATCTTCAGCTTTATTGTGATTTAACCCTCTGAGTCCTCACGATGCATTAAAGCATCATCTTACATCCCTCAAAACAGACTTATTTTACTACAACAAAGGGTATTAGAACGAAAATTTCCATGAAACTGGTTTACCAATACGAGGTAATTTTCTTTATTTTTTTAACCACATCGAATCGAGAATTGCGGCAGCAATTCGCGGCTTGTAGTGGATGAGATGACTATGGTGAATTCAGGATTGAAAGGGTTAAAAAAGATGATTACAGCAAACACTTGGAGCGCCAGACACGATAGGTATAGCTTTTTAGTGTGTTCTGCTCTGTGACCCCAGAACTTTAACATGCAGCGCTGAAATATTTACTAGATAAATTCTATTGATGCCAAAGGGTTACTCGTGTCATAATACTTTCCGCTTTATTTGTATACATATTTTATAGGTCTACGACCATTATAACTTTGTAATTCTTTTAGTGTGGATACCAACATTTAACATCAGAAAACGACCCCCGCACAGAAAGTACCAAACTAGCCAGCTTGTTTGCGCACAAGCGTCTGTCCTCCAACGAAACACTCATTGAATCACCAGACGAACATATTTTATATAGGATAAAGCCCGAGGAGCTCTCCATTCTTAGCTGTGGAAAAGGCAGAGGCCGAAGGCCGAGGCCGCTTTTACAGCTAAGAATGGAGAACCCCGAGGGCATTAACTGACTTAAAACACCCCTGACTGATTATAATACTATAAGCCTACCATGATAATTGATCTCTACTTGGTCAACAATAACTCTCCATTCCCGGTTCAGAATGTAGTGGTCAGACAAATAACATAATGTAGTGGTGTGTTTTAAGTACAGAAAATGTAGATATCTTCTTTATGCCCGTATTGTCGCGACACAAGCGCAGACAGAACTTCACGGGGCTGTAAATGTAAATGAAATGAAAACAATCAGTCTTAGAGTTGATGTTATTTCAAACAAAGTAATTGTCTTTGCTAATATGTTTGATGGGGCCAAAGAACAAAGGCGTGCACAGATGGAACTTTCTGTTCGACCGATTTATTACAACTCTTGCAATACCAATGTGATTGTGTTATACAGACTAATGCTTCTATTCGCTTCAAAGAAATCCAATTTATTGTTGCAAAAATATTTCAAAAACTTAAAGTAACACATTATCGTGTCAAACATTGCTGACATTTTAGCGACTTTTTCCATGTGTACGGATGAGTGTAGATGTAAGAAAGCGTTAGTCTTTCAAATGTTCATGTATCCTTTTATCAGTGGAATTTTCGTCCTAGATGAAAATAGATCAATCAGTTTTAAAATAGAACATGACCAGTTGGATAAATTGCTTTAACCCTTTAACCGCCGGTGCTGTCAATATTCGTTTTTCACATTTTTTATTAGCACATTACATATCGGATTTTTAACTTAAAAATAAAAAGTTAAAATAATCAGCAAAATTTGCAATTTGTTGACCGCCATTTTGGCAAATCTGAATAATTTTCACTCACTTGAAGCTGTGGATCGCGTCAGCAAGACACAACTTCATGTGGGTGAAAATTCCAATTGAATAATTTGGCGGCTACAGGGTTAATGCTTTTCTGATGAAATTATTCTTCACTACAAAGCCACCCGATTGATTACAAACTGATTAATGACATAAATCATTGTCTGGAGAAATGAGCGATTAGAGGTTTGTGTCACACTCTGCAAGTAGATACATTATGGCTCACCCAATTCGATCAGGGCCCCCTTCAGATGTATACAGGCAGTGAACCAGTGCTGTTTTAATGTTGGCCAAACGTCGAAGACGATGGGCCAACATTAATACAACGTTGTCTGCTGGGTAGTATGCAGCTCTGCAAAGCTAAAAGGCAGTAACTGCTCACTTGAAAAGTAAGCAGTTACTGCCTTCTGGCTTTGAATTGCAGTGTAACTGCTCCACATTTCTCTGTTCGCTGGAGGGATATCCCAGGAAAATCGGGGCGCTGACCAAAATGTCGATTTAATGCTGGGCCAGCGTCGTAGACGGTGGCTTATAATTAAATAAACATTTGGTTATGGTCTGTCTTATCGGGCAATTACTTTATCTGACAGTTTGGGTGCGATGGGATCATACAATGATTACAATAGATCAATAATATTATGATCAAATAAATTGTCAGATAATTGATTGATATTGTCATGGTCTATTTTTAGAAATAACGTTACAAGCTACATGATGAAATCTTTAAATTGCTGCATTGATATTCAGACAGCCTTATTTACAAAATTGTCAGTATTCAAATTACCAGATCACTAACCACATTAAATATTATCTAATAATATATCGTTTTCTGAGAATTGGAACGAGTATCATAACGGCCATATAGCAGTAACAGCACGAGGCTCAGTCGAGCGCTGTTACGCTCTGACCGTTATGATACGAGTTCCAATCTTCCACAACAAGTTATCTTACCCACGAGCACGCAGTGCGATACCTTGCTTTATCGAGCATAGCGTCCAACTATTTTAAATAGCCAGATACATCGCATGTCGCGCGTCGCAAGACCGGCCAATCAGACAGCCTATGACAGCTGGCTGAGAACATAGCTTGCTTGTTCCCTTTGGTATAATAGATCAGATAGATAGAGAAGCTCGGCATCTCACGCTGATGTCATTGTGTTCCCAGCTCCCTGACTGGCGGCCACTATATGATTACTGGCCACCATGACGAAATTTGGTACAGCTCACTGTCCAAAATAAGAGATTCCCAACTTGTCTATATAATACATCTAGAAACGGAAACAAGTGACTCGGAACAATAGATCAGCATGATCTCACTAATGTCCCTATGATCAAAACTAGGATGACGGCACTGGCGGTTAAAACATTTAGATCACTTGAAAACACACAGTGTTTTAAGGAACTGATGTTGAACCATGAGATCGTTCAAAAACGATCAGGCTCTAATACAATTATGGATCAATTTCTGGCTGCAATCCAGGCTGACGCTTAAACACGGTTGACGGTTGACGGTTGATGGTTGACGGATAACACAGAGAACAGGGGTTCTGGGGGAGCCGTTCTGTGTGACATACCAAAAGCAGTGAGCTTTCTATCACACTACTGAACGAAACAAAAAACACGGTTGACGGTTGACAGATATCGGTTGAACTCCTGAACTACTGTTCCCACAGAGGAGAGGGCTCTAAAAGGAGCCGTTTTGTGTGGCAAATGAGGCAGTGAGCTCCCTATCATAGCACTGCAGGATGCGGAGTCTGGTCTTAAGCAATAATCTCTCTATCATCACATTGCTAGCTTGGTTGATGGCAGGGCGGACACAGATGGTTGGCTAAAGATTACTGTTCAATGATGGAAAGTAGAGCACATCTCAAAATGGTCAGTCCTTGCCCTTTCCTCTGGCGGCTGGTTGCTCAACCAACTGTTTCTATATGGTTCAGTAGCCCTGGTTCCTTGTCTCTCGGACTCACTTGCCAATGCTTTGTTCAATCACCTACCTGACCAGATGAAAAGAGAGAGGCACTATAAGGTTTATACCAGAACTAGTGCATAATCACGCGTCAGCCCTCGCGCTGCGCGCTCCTATAATGAAACAAGTGACTGTGTATGAGAGATGAACAAAAGGTCAATAATTATTCGTGATCTTGTAGGACCTATTTATAAATCTGAAACATCCAGTGAGGTTTGAATTTCAGACACACCCCCAAGATGACCACATGGACAGAATAACTGATTATAGTACTCGATACGGCCAGGCTCCTGTGGTATGCACTCGCGTGAGACTGGCCAAGGGAAGATGCAATTCTCAGACAACGATGTCTCATTATGTTCATTAAACATATGAAGAGCCATTACAGATCGGCTCCATTACTTCTCAAAAAATTATTCTTCATCGTTACCAAAAACATGACAAATTATCTTGTCATGGATATGATATAGAATATATATAGTCATACACGTATGTGTCGTAGAGTGCACACCTGCACAACATACAAGTGACGTACGTAACGTTACTACATGGCAACATCCAGATAGACTACAAATCAACATAGACTAGCTGGCTCAACAACACTACACTTGAGCTGGAAAAGTTTTTTATGTCTTCAAACAACCTTTTTTTGGAATGTTTCTTTATCATCCGAAATTAACAACAGAAATCGGCAACAATCTAATGCGTGCGCTGGGCATTTTTGGTAATGCTCTGCCTGGATCTAATGCGCGCGCTCATCTAAAACAGAGAAAAAAACATAACGGCATTATATAGTGACGCCGCGCCGGTATATGTACAGAGAGTCTGCATGGGATAAGGCTTTTTATACCAGCGCAGTGCCGGTACTAGTGGTGAAAGGGATGACCGGATTTTAGCCGCCATCGTGGATTTGTGAATGTTAATAAACTTGTCACTAAGCTCTAACAGAGAAGATATGTTCAAACATATCCAATACATAGAAAATAAATATCAACAAATATAATGTGCCTACCATAAGCAATATGGGAGTGATAACAACTGAACTGAAGTACTAAATATTACTCAAAGCGAAAACATAGATATGACACATACCATATTTAAAAGCAGCATTTAGAACCGTGAAAGATGGTATGTTTATACATTTTGCATTGATACCGCTAAATTACCTAAGTCACTGGCCCGTATTCTCGTACAAGTTACGATATGTCCTAACTTGTACGAGAATACGGACCCAGTATCACCTCCCAAGTAGAAGTGTATACATGTGTCTTGGAGAGAAGTTACGATATATCGTAACTTGTACGAGAATACGGACCCAATATCACCTCCCAAGTAGAAGTGTATACATGTGTCTTGGAGAGAGGTTACGATATGTCGTAACTTGTACGAGAATACGGACCCAATATTATCTCCCAAGTAGAAGTGTATACATGTGTCTTGGAGAGAAGTTACGATATATCGTAACTTGTACGAGAATACGGACCCAATATCACCTCCCAAGTAGAAGTGTATACATGTGTCTTGGAGAGAAGTTACGATATATCGTAACTTGTACGAGAATACGGACCCAATATCACCTCCCAAGTAGAAGTGTATACATGTGTCTTGAAGAGAAGTTACGATATGTCGTAACTTGTACGAGAATACGGACCCAGTATCACCTCCCAAGTAGAAGTGTATACATGTGTCTTGGAGAGAAGTTACGATATATCGTAGCTTGTACGAGAATACGGACCCAATATCACCTCCCAAGTAGAAGTGTATACATGTGTCTTGGAGAGAAGTTACGATATATCGTAACTTGTACGAGGATACGGACCCAGTATTACCTCCCAGGAGGAAGTGCATACATGTGTATCGGAGAGAAGTTACAATATATCGTAACTTGTACGAGAATATGGACCCTGTATTACCTCCCAAGTAGAAGTGTATACATGTGTCTTGGAGAGACTAAGTGAATCTCTCTTCACCATGAGTAAGTGGCACGTGCTGGAATAGGATCAATAAAACTATATCTTGGGTCGACCGAGGAACATAAACATATTTTAATTTTGTTAGCTCATGTCGTGTAATTAGCGTCATGCTAAAAAAATAGATAGTATATTTTTTCTTTTAATTAAGTCAACCGTGTAACTAAACAAACCCATATCTAATTTTAAAATTACATAAGTTGGATAAGAGAAAAAGAAAATGCGATTTCTGAAAATATAAAAATATATTTTCAAAAATCCACAAAAAATGATTAAAAAATAACAATATTATGAAAAATTAATCACACTGATATTGCTGAATAGAGATCATATTTTTACCAGCACTGGTGTGAATTCCCTTTATACTTGTCTTTCTATGTGATGAACAGGGCGGCAAGCTCTAGCATCTTAACTTAGATTACTACTGCCACGTGATTGGTCGAGAACGCGTTTTCTTCCAATCACCTGCCGGAGCTGGAGGTTAATCTACTTTTCACTCAGATTCATATTATGTTTGTTATTTCCAGAGAGTGGACTTTGAGAGCATTTCGGCCTGCAGTACTAGAGATCAGACAAGGGCCGTGTCGACTTTTTAGATGCAACACGTTTGTCTTTCGGGTGCAGCAGCCCATCCCATCAAAACTCTTAAGAGTAAGATTCTCTAAACTTTCTCTCGTTTTCATTAGAAAAGTTAACTTTTCTAATGAGAATGTCAGAAAGATAAGATTAATTTTTAGATTTTAGCGGGATGGAACCCTGGTCCAGGTTCTCATATCGTACTTATTAATTGTCTCGTATGTTCCTCATATAGTTCTCGTATCGTACTTAGTTATGGTATGTTACTTATAGTTCTTGTACCACACATAGTTTTCGCATCACACTTATAGCTCTCGTATCACACTTATCCTTGTATCACACTTATTTTTTTGTATCATACAGGGACACATGATGGGCATACTCGTGCATGTCACTATTATATTATCTATTTTTGTCACGCGATGGTATACATTTGATTAGTCTATACTTTTATAAATTAGTCTTGTAACACTATTTGTCATTGACTTGATTTAGTTTTACTTGTACACGCAGAGTGCTCTCACAGCAATAGAACATTTTAATGTAGAAGGTAACTGTACCATTGAGCTATATGCAAAATTTTGATCAACTGTTAGTTTAATGTTAGGCCAATGATTTTGATAGCTGTAAGCCAATAATTGTAACTAGCACAGATCAAAATCCCTATATAACTCTTTCAAAAAGGTGTATTTTAAGTAATTTACTATTTGCATGAATATGTCACCAGTTTTTTGTTTGTTCTATTTTCGTATAGATAGGCATGTGCAACATGATGATTTGATGTATCGTGAGGATTTAAAGAGTAAACCAACATTTAACCAACAATGTCAACAAACGCGGGGCGTTCACCTTATCGTCGTGTATCGCCTTTCTTTTGGGATACTGATAGAAGCTGCATGCCACATAGATTTCACAAAGCCCATTTTTCAGTCACTTAAAGCTGTGGATCGCGGTAGCGAGACACAACTTTAAGTGACTGAGAATAGAAATGCAATAGCCCAGAACAGTTAGGGCTAATATCGGGCCACTGTCTGTGACGCTGGCCCAACAATAAAGGCAGGTGAAGTCCCCAGAACTACTCTGACCAATGTTATTATCCATTCTATTTGAAATCAAGTTTTAATAGCCAGAGTGCTTAATCCCTGCGATTTAGCCTACTGTGATCGATTTCCCGGACTCGAAAGTGGTGGGCGGAGCTTATCTTTGACGTCACGACGGGCGTTTTTCACGTCAGGTGGGGGAGTTTTGTCATGATGGTAAAATATATTGATTTTATTATGCCTGCAGCTTGTATTGATCAGAATTTCGAAAACACGTTGTGAAAAGGTGATTTTTACAGCGTTGGTGTTATGTCACCCTCGCATTATAGAAATAAATCGCTCAGGGCTTTTTTTTTCAGCAGGGATCACATCCGACGTCTGTAGACGTCAGATTATGACGTCTAAAGTCGATCACCGCACTGTCAGAGTAAAAATACTTATAATGGTCGTAGACCCATAACATAGGTAGTTAGATAAAGCGCAAAGACGTAACTAAGACATTTATGACGATTTCAAATTAAAGGGACTAGGATGAGAATTTTCAGTTTTGAAAAATTAATTTATATCTAGCTATATGAGCTACTGATCTTAAATAAAATACCAAAAATGTAAAAAAAAAACAATGTTAAAGAACTGAAAAAAGACGAAACTAGCTCTATTTCCAAGACGTATGTTGTCATGTAGGAAATATTGTTTACATTCAAACAACACATTAGACCACAAATACAGACCATCGCAGACGCATGATCAAAGTAACCACCTGGTTAGATAAATAGCTGCCGCCCTTGATTGGTCTGGGAACGCAATGATCAGGGGCGGGCTTCCCCCACATCACCGATAAAATTTCTGCTCAACGCTGGGCCGACGACATCAACACGTGGTTCAATG
>OZ024918.1:17994345-18076845 GCA_964017125.1 Flabesymbios commensalis | reverse complement strand
CCATTTTTTTAAACTACTCAGTTACCGCAATTGACCTTTTCGTAGTATCGGTATTACAGCATTGAGCGCGGTTATCAACGCTGCAAAAGTGTCCAAATGCGGTGTTTTGCTTTTCTTATATTCAATAATCTGTCAATATTCAATCGCCTGATGTCATGTCGCACCGTCGCGCACGGGTGAAGCTATTCACGGAAAACACATAAAAACGTCATCCAGCTTTTATTTAATGTCCACAACACAGCTTGTGTTAACCATTTGAACTCCAAGTTATTAGATTCAAATTTTCACATCACTTGAAATTTTGGATCGCACGAGCAATTCAAAACTTCAAGTTCAGTGAAAAGTAGCGAGTTGAATTAATACAGGTTTTAAAATAGAAAGTATGTTTTTTCTCGCTAATTAAAGAATCGTTTCACATTTTAAATGTACAATTAACGTTTTAATGAAATGCATAGGCCTAATTAAAAGTTAAAAAACTGTGTTAATCATGCTTGCTGATCTAAAGGGTAAACCTGATTGACCTCGATGCTGAGAATTTTAATCCGCTCCGATGGGACCAACTTTGCTGCAGTCGTAGTCAACACCCCGGTGAAGATGAAAAATGTGTTTAAATGTTAATATGAAATAGGTTGACTCAATGTTAGCTTGATGAACATTAGGCCAACATTGGGTCTGTACAGAATCACCTGTGAGAGAAATAAAAAATGTGACTATAAACATCGGACCCCGAAAAAGTCAGCGACGACCCGTAGGTTGCCGCGGGGTAAATATCGACGCTGCGTTTCATAATCTGAGTTTGATTGCTTCGCGGGGTATCGGCGACAAGCTGATCGCAAATCAGGCGGATTTTAATCGGCTTGACACTATTAACCCTTTCCCCGCTAAGCACGACTCTACTCTTTTTAACCCTTGAAGCGCTGAATTATTTTGTTGAAAAAACAAAGGTTTTTTTCAATTTAAAATCATCATAAATGTCTTGGTTAGCTCTTTCTGATTCATTTGAATACCTATGTTATGGATTTCCGGCCATTGAAAATATGTTGATTCTTACAGTGCGGGGATGAACTTTAGTCGTCAGTGTCTACAGACGTCAGATTCTGTCGACTAAAGTCGATCCCCGTATTGTAAGAGCTAATTCGTTTTGTTAGCGGATCAAATCAATGGTATAGTGAGAATGAAATATCTGTTTAAACATCAAAATATGCAAATGTTTGGACTCAAATCAAACAGAAATGAGTAATGTTCTCCCAATTGAAGTTGTGGGTCGCGGTAGCGAGACACAACTTCAACTGGGTGAAATTTGCCGGCATAACTTCGTGGCATAAGGGTTAAACACGCGACGGGATAAAGAACAGACATGTAAAACATCAACGAAAAACTATTCAAATATCTCTATAAGTCTATTTTTCTCAGATAGACGATTTCCACGAATAGGCTGTTAAGAGTGCTGCCCTGCAAAGCTAACGGGCAGTATTTAATCACTTGTAAAGTGAGCAGACACTGCCTTTTGGCTTTGCACGGCAGTACAGCCAGTCTGGCGGAATACGATTTGGATAAATTGCAGCTGGTGAACACGGTCATGAGGCGTGCGATAGCGAATGGTTGTTCTGAGAAATAATCTACAGTACGCTTCCCGTTCGATTTATAAAACTTTGTAAAGCTAAAGGCAGCATATGCTCACTTGTAGCGTAAGCAGATACTGCCTTTTGGATTCGCAGGCAGTATAGATAGCCATAGGCAATGACATTTCATTTTTCCCGGAAATGTTAATCGTGATCTTGGCTTATACTGCTCTGTGAAAGCCAAAGGACAGTAACTTCTCACTTAAAGTGTATGTAGTTACCACATTTTCGCTTTGCACTGAGCAGTATACATGTCCACTGCATTTTTC
Organism: Flabesymbios commensalis; assembly: GCA_964017125.1. NCBI lineage: Eukaryota > Metazoa > Annelida > Polychaeta > Terebellida > Flabelligeridae > Flabesymbios > Flabesymbios commensalis. Next base: position 18,074,954 of record OZ024918.1, on the reverse strand, counting down.
ATGACTGCGGCTGGGGTGACCGAACAAATGACATTATTAGCACCACTGACGCGCGAGGCATTGTCAACACGCCCAGCAAACACAAAACATTTGCATAACATTTATACAATGTTGGACCAGCGGCGAAAACGCTGGGCCGACGTTGTATAGATGTCATGCAAATATTGACGCATATTGTATAGTATGTAAGTAAATTTAGTAAATCTAAAAAATATGAAAAAAATATATATATATATAATTTCTTATCAAAACAGTCAATAGCTGTACACGACTGCGGCATTTCTATTTATTTGATTACATTGTTCGAATGCAGTTTTGCAGGAATATCATACTAATGATTTAAAATAGCGTTCACATGTCCGAGCAAACGCTTTTGAAAATATAGAACAGTTCTTGAAATATATTATTTATTTAAAGCATAGTGTGCCCAACATTAAATCAAAATTGTTTCGATGTATCGTGCTTGGTGGTTAGTCCGCCTCTAAAGCTTGGCACACACGGTGAGAGATTCGTCCCATCTGAGAGTATCTCATGAGATTCGCCCCGTGACACAAGTTGTATGGTTAGCCTTACAGTGCTATATACTGTGCTTAAGAGACAATTTATGACCCGAAAGATGTAGTTAAGGAATTCGGCATGTTCTATTTCCGCAAGAATAATCACATAAGGTATATCTTATGAGACGAATCGCATTGTGTATAGCCCATTCAACCTCTACAGTGCGGGTATCGACTTTATATGTTAGATTCTAACATCTAAAGTCGATCCCCGCACTGTAATCAGGTGGTAGTAAATGAAATGAATCGGGCTTTAGGCCACCTTTGTGCACATATAGGCTAAACTGGGCCAGGAGAACCTCCTGAGGATGGTGAGATGATTGAGATGACACTGTCCTCCAGACACAGAATTCAAAACTCGAGCCCTGGCGGTCTGAGGCCGAGCACGCTACCTCTCGGTCACGGAGGCTCCCCACAATACTAACTTTCACACGTGGATGGGGAAGAAACAATTTTGTTTCTTTCAAACCGCCGAGACCGGGAACCGAACCCCGGACTCTGGCGTGAAAAGCAGCGGTGCTAACCACTACCCTAGGGCCCCCGCCCATCAGGTGGTAGTAACATATTTATAATGACCATAGACACATAACATAGATATTCAAAACAAACAGAAAGAGCCAACTAAGATATTTATGATGACTTTGAGAAATCCTTTGGTCTCCATGGTCTATGCAAAAATATGTCAGTGTCGTAAGGGTAATTGTCACCCACTCATGCAGCCTGATGATTGTATAGTCTGATCACTAAAATCTCCCATGACACAAAATCGCTTACAAACCGTCCTAAATTGTTTAAATGGGATAACAACTTATCTCCAAGTGAAACGATGACAACGAATACTACCGATGGTCAAGAAGAAGGGCATCATGCACGTCCACGTACACTAATGCGGGTGTCTCCCTTAGGGGTAGTGAGTGTCTATCCGTTGTAACCGTTGAGAGTGAAATCCAGCGCGACCCGACAATTAAATGCCGAAACGGAAATTTATATTGACAGTGCATCATCACATTTGAAACTTTAGGAATTGTAAATTTAAAAAGAATTGACCCAGACATAGAATTCTACCCGCGACCAATAATATCTACGGTGTTATATAACAACCACGTGAATCGTTTTATACTCCCTTGCCATTTCGCTGTTACCCAGCAAACACGAGACATTCACTCAATGTCGGGTCAATGTTGGCCCACCGTCTGCGACGTTGGACCAACATTAAACCGACATTGGGTGTTTGCTCGGTATTTACGCTCTGGTGAAAACGCAATGGTATATTGTTGTGCGGGGAGTAAAAAATAATATCCTTGATTATATGTTGTAAAACACAGGTGTTATTTATATAGGCTAACCGTACAACTCGATCCATAAACTGTAATATAAAATCACAAGCAGCATTGACTTATACTGCCTACTCTTTTGCACGGCATATACCCCTCCCTCCCAGTCTGTCGTTAAAGAACAAAAACAGCTGTCACGTGATTTGAGATAACGTGGACGTAAACTAGATGAGATCACGCGAGATCCATCAGAACCGCGGAAACAGAAAACTCGGCATCGTGCGCCAAATTAAAAACTTTTTTAAAAAATCGCGAGAACCCGCCGCGCTCCGTCGAATCGCATATCCGCCATTTTCACTCCGAGCATCGACAAATCGCGTGACACTGCCTCTGAAACGTGGAAGCTGTTTTATGGTGTATATTTCCCCCGTGGAACACAGCTCATCCACAGCGTTTGATCAACGCCGCCGTGGTTGATCCAGCGCTGTGGAAGCGTCGTTGCAGCTCGCTGCTAATTACGATGTAGGAGAGCAGACTCCCAACTTAGATGGCGATAATACTAGCGCCCTTATATACTTATAACATCGGTGAAGTCGTCTAGCAATATCATTATTGACAGCTCCATGATTTCTGTCGGTGAAAATCATATATAATAAACATTAACAATAATAAACATTTAAGATGAAAAATAACTAAATATATGATCAGTTTTTTCAGAGGGGCTATATGTTATTGTTTTGTGTAGCTTTTATATGATTTTTTTGTATTTAAGTTGATCTATCACCCCTTATATAGTATCAATAATTTTGTGACAAATAAATCAAAGTTGCCACAAAATGGGGCACAAGTGTTTCCTTATATGGGGTGATTGGCTATCATGTGACCCTCTTGAGAGGGTCACATGATAGCCAATCACCCCATAATTATGTCCTTATATGGGGTGATTGGCTATCATGTGACCCTCATAAGGGCATAATTATTCATACCATATAATATATATATATATACCATATAAGGGGTGATAGATCACCTTTAAGTTACACCTTATTATCTCGTGACAATAAAATATCATGACATTACCGTGCCTTATACCGACTATAAAATGAATTATCCTGACATTCTAAGGTCACATTCTGATATAATAGTGTCACATCCAGATATTATAATGTCACATAATTATACACATCATAATGCTATATTATTATATCAAACTCCGACATTCTGATTCTATAATGGCATATCCTGACAAATCTATGTGGTTTGTTTTTGTTTTAACCCTTTAACCGTCAAATTATTCAATTTGAATTTTAACCCACTTGAAGTTGTGTCTCGCTGACGCGATCCACAACTTCAAGTGAGTGAAAATTATCCAGATTAGACAAAATGGAGGTCCACTCTTTTTCAAATCTTGCTGTTTGATGTCACATTTTATCTTGAACATATTTAAAACGTGGTACTTAATGAAAAATGAAAATCCGAATATATGCGGTGCCGGCGGTTAAAGGGTTAAAAACTATAGATTGTGATAATAATAGTAATTGTATGCATTTTGTCACAAAACATTTGCATAGCATATATAAAACGTCAGGCCAACGTCTCCGTCTTTTATACAAATGTTTTGTGTTTGTTGGGTTTATTGTATAATTTGATCCCTACCAGAGTAACTGGATTCCGAGGCGGGATGATGTGGCTCAAATAGCTCAAGTTGGCAGCACTCAACCCTCAGAACACTGATGTCGCCTACAGTAGACATTCTGTGTTTTTATTTCCACCTGTATAACCAGTTGTTAAAAGTAAAATATGCTTTCAATCTTGAAACACTGATTTATTTTGGGACTTAAATTTCACAAATAAGACACATTTTCAGTCACTTAAAGTTGTGGATCGCGGTAGCGAGACACAACTTCAAGTGAGTGAACATTTAAATTGAATCGGTCAGTGCTCTAAGGGTTAAATTAACTATTTCAGCGCGGGGACCATATTTGGACGTCACAATCTGACGTCTGTAGACGTCAGATTCTGACGTCTAAAGAATGTTCCCACACTGCAAGAAGTAACAAATGACTGTATAATGGCCGTAGATCCATAACATAGGTATTGAAATTAAGCGGAAATAGGTAGCTAAGATATTTATGATGATTTGGAAATGAAAAAAAACGTTGTTCTCCATGGTTTATACATACAAAAAAAATGTCAGCGTTATAAGGGTTTTAACACATTGCTCTCCAAATAAACCCTGTTTTTATAACCTATTCCATTCTTCAAAATAACGCCCATCTTTGTCATAAAAAAAGGGCGTTTATTACAAGCCATTGCCAAACGTGATGCTTTATTATACTGCCCTATCAGACTAATTAACCCTGCGGACACGCACACGCCTGTGTTAACCATTCATGCCTACACGATCCACTACACGCCCATCAAGTTAATAGTGATATAAGTGATTCTTATTAAAGCAATAACCTGTCACACAATACTCGCAATTTTTATACCATTTTATGACATGTAGCAGGCTAAACACATCACCTCCGTGGAAGGTTTAATCAGAGAGAAAAATCAAAATGTTATAGATTCGTAGTTTTCAATTTACATTCACATCTATGAATCGATTGTAATTGGGTTGTTTCTTCGATGTAAATCCTCACCGTATACTTCACTCATAGACAACCCATATTTTAGCGTCGGCATGGATAACCCAACAAACACGAGACATTGAACCAATGCTTGTTTAAAGTTGGGCTATCGTCATTGTATATTTTAAAATTAATTCAATAAAACTGTGATATGAAATTATATTCCTTGTACTTTATGCAGGAGACTTCTTAATAACTGGAAACATTGTAATTATACCTGACCGCAACTCTATTCCAATATGTCTGTATCTCTTTTCCCATATGTTTGTTCCAATATGTATATATGAAATTTTATCCCATCCACTTTATGCGAGAGGCTTCTAAATAACAGGAAACGTTGCAATTATGCCTGACCGCAACTCTATTTCAATATGTCTGTAACTCTATTCCAATATGTCTATTTGGGTCCGGGTCGTTATTCCGACAGGTCGTTATTCCGACAGCTCCATATTCCGACAGGTCGTTGTTCCGACAGGTCGATATTCCGACAAACAGGTCGTTATTCCGACAGGTCGATATTCCGACAAACAGGTCGTTATTCCGACAGGTCGATAGTCCGACAAACAGGTCGCTATTCCGACAGGTCGATAGTCCGACAAACAGGGTCGATATTCCGAAAGGTCTATATTCCGACAGGTCGTTATTCCGACATAAAAATAATAGTGATGAGAGGACTAACCACTATTAACAGCTACTGTGGTGATGAATAGCGATGAAGACCTGGATCTAAAATACTAAGATTGTTACTTGTTAACTCTTTTCGTGCTGCATCATTCTTTGACATGTATTATTCATTTGAAGCTTGCATTTGTGATGCAAATGTCAACATCAAATAGGCGTTTAAAAGTGAACCAGTTAGGACTAATAATTTACAGTCGGTGCTTTATTTGAGATATGAACGCATTTGCCCCACACTGAAAGGGTTAACCTACTCTACTCTTGAGTTTCTGGGAGCTATTTGGGGGGTGTTTTTGAGCGTAGTGTATATTATAGGTCCACACTTCTTTGTACAGCTGTGATATATAGATGCGTTCAGATCCATTGTTAAGCTTAATGTGCCAACCAATGGCTTAATTAAATTTATGTCAGCGTATTTGATATCAAAAATGTTTTTTTTACAATTGCAGCTGTATACAATTATTGTATTTATGTATATTCCAGCCTAACAATTGAATAAACTTAATTATTGTTCCCACACATTCCCCTGATTTTTCCCTGACTGCTCAGAAAATACATCACCAACTATTAAATTGAGCAAAATATTATTGCGCGACCTCTATAGTGCTCTAACGCCGTCCAAAATGCTGGTACAAATTAGCTATCTCATCAACATCAGTACTGAAACTAATAATACTTATAATAAATAATACTTATTATTACTTATAATAATAATCGAGGTGGAAGTATACAGTCAGAATGAATATCCTTCAGAACTAATATTGATCATCTTAAAATTTCCTAACTTTGCCCTCCCTATGAGGATGGATGTATTAGCAGTGATGGAACAATTGAAGTTTTATAGCTGTGTTGCGTAAAATCTAAGACAGTAATATGAAAATCTAATCAAGTTGTTGTGTATTGGGTCACAATTATATTATTATATATAAAAAAAACACATCTCTAGGTCCAATATACACGCAACCAACTTCAACATGTTTGATAAAACATGATATCGAACAACAAATGCTATATGAGAAAATGCAGCGTCTGAGGCATTTAAGAAATGGAGTTTCAGAATCAACATTAAATTCTGAGTTAGAAACACTCTTTAAACCTTTTGGGCCTAGACACGTAATTAAAAGTGGTTCATCTCACAGACTAATTCACATTATAATTTACATCAAGGAACTGTCGGAATAACGACCTGTTGGAATATCTACATGTCGGAATATAGATCTGTCGGAATAACGACCTGTTGGAATATCGACCTGTCGGAATATAGACCTGTCGGAATATAGACCTGTCGGAATAACGACCTGTCGGAATAACGACCTGTCGGAATATCGACCTGTCGGAATATCGACCTGTCGGAAAATAGACCTGTCGGAATATAGACCTGTCGGAATATCGACCTGTCGGAATAACGAACTGACCCCGTCTATTTCAATATGTCTATTTCAATATGTCTATTCCAATATGACGTGGAATTATACAAAACTAACGTGATATATAAACGTAATATAAACAATAATATACAAATATACAATATGTCTGTACAAGTGATCCTATTGCTGCTGCAGACCCTCCATCGCTAGTGATAATAGGCGGGGAAGATGTGGTCAGGAGTTTACAAGTAATGACCACGAGACGCGGGGTGGTCATGAATAAAATACATGGCTGACCATGATTAAATACCTCTATCTCCCCAGAGATGTTGTCTTCCTCTCACATTGAGGTGGAGATTACTTCTTAAAACTCTTAAAGCGCTAAGCGCTGCTATTGTCGTTGTAAACTGTTTTGTTAGCCCTACCGGACCACTGTTATAATAATAATAATAATAATAATAATAATAATAATAATAATAATAATAATAATAATAATAATAAAACTATCTTGGCACAAAGCTATGAATGAAAAAGTTAAACACGGTAACTATGTCTAATATACGAGACCACTTACTACCTTTTGAAAAATTTTCCCCATTACTTAATATGGTTGGCCCACACTGGGTCATAATTCAAACAACCATTCCAATCTGCTACCAGCATAATAGGGGCTTATCTGACCTAGGCCTAGCCTACCTCTGAATTGCCAGTAAATGTGATACATTGACCCGGTGGTGGTCTAAGGTTGGTTCACAATCTAGGACGTCGGCCCATCAACGCCCCAATGTATCATGTTTACTCATCACTTCATGCACACTACTAGCTCCGGCCTACATTGAACCAATGTTGCTTTAATGCTGGGCCAGCACTGTGGACTGTGTACCAGTAACAGGTCGCTTGGCCCTTGCTTGGAATTGGCTTCATGCGCCGTTATGCGGGTAGTGCCCCCCTCTCGGGGACGACACCCCCCCCCCCCGCCAATCCGGCAAACAGGCTTTGTCGCTGTATTGTTTTAACGCTAGACCAGCCTTCAAGAAGTAACCCCGCAAACGTGGGGCATTCAGCCGGTGCTGGTGCAGTGTTGACCCATCGTGTTCGACGCTGGCCCAACATTGTGCCGCATCGGCTGAGGTAGCGTGTTTGTTGTGTAGGCCAACACAGTGGATGCACAATCAGTTCACGTTATGCATCATTGGTAGATGAGGGCATCTTGGACGATGTCTGTTAAATCTAATATCTGTCCTTTTATTAATATTGACTGTTGCCTTGTGTTTGACTCAATTTTAGGCGCCTATATCAAAAACAAAGATATAATTTGCTAACCTAGTGATCAGGTGATTTTAATCAGTGTTAATGTAAGCATGAACTGTTTATTTAATCATCATGTGTTTTAGTGAATGCCGGGAGTTAATATAGCCAGGGAGGGATTGTTTGTCAGGCCGAAGCTGAGTAGAGGCAGCTGCTCGCGAGACCCTCTGATGATTATTTACTTATGTGAGAGTTATGAATATAATAAATTCATTACTATAACTTCATTAATAGGAGTAATATAGCAATGTTTTTTTTGCTGGTCTATGGATAATAATGTGTCATGTATAAAATAGTTTCTATAACGATAATTAAGTACAGCCTATTCAGGTTATTCGTTGAATGGATAATAATTACCTGATTACTATGTGGGATTAACAATGTTAAAAGGTGGAAGATGACATCAGCGTCTGGTTTAAGTTATAATAATAATAATAATAACATGTTTATTTCAAGAGAATTCACCCATCTTCCTTGGGGCCCTCTAAACATTATATATACAAAATACATGAGATGAAAATAAAAAGTATAGTATATACAGACAAACATGACGAACGAAGCACAATAAAATAATAAATTTACTATAGTCCTTGACGGTGACTGCCCTATGTTCAGAAGGTTCTACGTTCAGAAGGTTCTATGTTCAGAAAATATTTGTTCAAAAGGTTCTATGTTCAGAAGGTTCTATATTCAGAAGGTTCTATGTTCAGAAGGTCCTATGTTCAGAAGGTCCTATATTCAGAATGTCCTATGTTCAGAAGGTCCTATGTTCAGAAAATATTTGTTCAAAAGGTCCTATATTCAGAAGGTTCTATGTTCAGAAGGTCCTATATTCAGATATATTCAGAAGGTCCTATATTCAGAAAAATCTTTCTTTGATGTAGGAAAAAACTTACATCTTTCAGTTCCATGTAAACTACAATGCAAGATAGCAAATTATAGCCTCTCATTTTAGCTCATTCGGTCAAAGTTCAGATGAGCTTTTGTCATGGCGCGTTGTCCGTCGTCTGTCCGTCCACAATAGCCAAAATTCCTATTGGGATTTTATTCAACACAAAACCAGGAGTGATCACAGAAGGATAACCCTTGCAATTCAGGAATATGACACTATAGGCCCCTATCTTAATTCAAATCCACCTAAATCCGGTGCTAGTGTGAACTTGTCCTATAGCTTTTTTCTGTTTTTTTCATTTTAATCTATTCCAGGTTTTTTTTGGGTGTCTGCATATCCCCAAAATGCGTTGTCTAGTTGGGTTGACCAAAACATGAGTGGAAATCGCTATTAAAATAAAGTCAATAATGAATAGATTGCACAAGAAAGCACCATTCAGAGCCTTGTTTTAACCTTGTTTTAATGGCCACAATTATTTTGGTAAATCTGTAGCGCATGTTTTACCTCGATTTCTCAACGATTTTAACCCGATTTTTTTTCTGCACAGGCCATTTTCAAGTCAAACCCTAACACCGGTAAAAGTTTAGTTAGATCATTCGATATATAAAAATATTCCTGAATTAGCGTAATGGGTTGATAGAGGGATGTCATAATTTCAATTTACAACAATCATTCAAATCGTCTAACTTTTGAAATAATACAAATAATTTTATGTTCATAAAATTTCATGAAAATCGGTTGATAATTGACGGAGTAGTTAACAAAAACGCTACTGGTTAGTTCTGTCCTAATGTATAGCGTGGGATGGATGGAATTAGCCTTAGATTGATACGTTTTACCCGAAACAAATCAACGTTTTTTAACATGGCGGTGACTGAGAGCAATCTCGACCCAAGGTCTGAAATATGTTCATAACATTTTAATGCCCGTGCTGAAAAAAATGAGGTGAGCATGCAACCTTGTAGCTAAAATGTTACTGATTCTATAAAAAAATATTTTCTTAGATATGACTGTCCCACGATTTTGTATGGGGTCAAGCTTCAGCCACTGCGACTAGAATGGAGTTACCCTCTGTTATTGCTACTCTGGGGAATATCCGACCCGAGGATATCGGAGCTGTGTGAAAGGTCAAGGTGTTTCGACCGTCTGGGCATGTCTGGGGGTAATTCATCTATAGTCAGATTCACATGAAATTATTCAACCAGGGAGAATGAACTTCGCGGATTCCTCAGTCAATTCTGAACCAATTTTTCTGACATTTTGCACAGACATTTACCTAGCCATGGAGCGACTACGCTGAAAATTTCGATAAGTTTTACAAGGTATTTAGAAGAAGGTAGACCATTTGACATGTAATGAACTTATGAGACAAAGCTATAATGGGTTTATAGAAGACGACAATTTTTATTTACTACATGTTAAATTGACTAACGTTTAATGTAGACCCTATACAATATTTGTCAATGAAATTTTCAGGGTAGTCGCCTCATAACTAAAAAATAATGCTTGGAATATTGCATGAGAATTGGTTGATTGGTTGGTGAATCCGACTATAGGCATGCCCAGAACTCCTTATCGGGCGAGTGAAGGATAATACTCGCAATAACCCACCATGCCCTATCACCCCATGCTCACATCATCATATGTACATCATTCATCTCATCAATTAACTGCACTGTTTTTATCGTCTTGAAATGTCACTTGAAGGACTGTTAGTCTGCTGTCGAAAAGGGACGTAAAGCAGCAATTTACAATTACATGACCTAGACATCTATATGACCTTGATTTTTAACTACAATTATTTTTCTCCTTCGCACAATTCAATCGACATGTTTATTGCTCTGAAATGTAGGCCTACACTACATGTGTATTTCACTGGTCACGGTGACCATTTCTTCTATTTAAAATACGTATTTCTTATTGTAGATATAGACGGATTCCGATAAATTGAATAAATGATATTGTTTAATTGCCAGCGTGCATCATTACCACACGGTATATTTACTTGTGAAGGTTGTGACATATGCATATGCATATTTTATATTCAACAGAGAATAATCCCATAGACCACATAATATATGTAAGATAAGAGAATTAATATTTTTACATCTACATCACTCGTTTTTATATGATATTTTGAACAACGTACCTCCTATAAAATTAAATTATAACTTTCATATCTACAATTTAAAGAGTCTATCAAATTGTATTGAAGCAGCTCCTTGGGATGACATCAATGTTCGTTTTTAATTCCGTACTGAAGTAGTGTATCCAACGAATCATGTTTTTATTTTTTTCAGAATTTTCATATTTTTACAAATATTTTTAATCAACATCTCTATGAAACCAGAAGTAACCCAAACAAACTATTTGTATACCTGAAGGACGATTGAATGTTTTCACAGCATTGGGCCACATGCTGATGGCATCGGCCCAGCGTCGGGTAGACAATTAGTGCTGCAGGTGTGTCCTCCCGTGTCCTGACTATAAGACACCAATTAGCGGCGACTGCTCTGATCTTACCGTCTGATACGTGGGAATATGTGATGTAAAGTGCTGAATATTGCTGACTTGTTTTGTTTACATGGCAATATGTGACCTGGAAATAGAACTATTTCACTCTTTTTCAGTACTTTAAAATTGTTTTTTGACTTTTTCGTATTTCCAGTTAAGATCAGTAGGCTATATAGCTTCATATAAATTGAATTTTCAAAATTGACGACATTGAAAATGTCTCATCCCAAGGGGTCCCTTTAAACTTCATTTAAGCTCGGAAACCCACTGGGCATACAACGTTTTTGCGACATTGAATCAACTTGTATACCTGAAGGACGATTGAATGTTTTCACAGCATTGGGCCACATGCTGATGGCATCGGCCCAGCGTTGGGTAGACAATCAGTGCTGCTGGTGTGTCCTCCCGTGTCCTGACTATAAGACACCAATTAGCGGCGACTGCTCTGATCTTACCGTCTGATACGTGGGAATATGTGATGTAAAGTGCTGAATATTGCTGACTTGTTTTGTTTACATGGCAATATACGACCTGGAAATACAACTATTTCACTCTTTTTCGGTACTTTAAAATTGTTTTTTTTACTTTTTCGTATTTTCAGTTAAGATCAGTAGGCTATATAGCTTCATATAAATTAAATTTTCAAAATTGACGACATTGAAAATGTCTTATCCCAAGGGCTCCCTTTAAACCTCATTTGAGCTCGGAAACCCACGTTTTTGCGACATTGAATCTACGTCATTGACGTTGATTCAACGTCGCAAAAACGTTGTGCGCCCAATTGGAACTGACAATGAAATAGTCACCCGTACTTTCTAAACATAGGACCTTCTGAAATAATATTTCTGAACATAGGACCTTCAGAAGATAGACCTTCTGAATATAGAACCTTCTGAGCATAGAACCTTCTGAACATAGAACCTTCTGAACAAAAGACCTTCTGAACACAGAACCTTCTGAACATAGGACCTTCTGAACATAGAGCTGTAACCGTTCTTGACGATATAGTACGTTAAAGGTAGTTAGCTAGATATATATACATTTTATTGACATGGTTAGTTTGGATGAAATCACATACATAATTAAAATATTAGGTGGCATTGCCATAACACACTGGATGTATACTATTAAGCCACCTCCTTCTTTAGAGATTCTATCCCTTCTAATGATAGCCGAACCTTCGATACTAAAGTGGTGGTCAAGTATATTTGAACTTAACAAGGTTTCACTGCAACTATAAACAGAAACAGGATAGTGTGAGTTTAAATATAAACGAATTTCGATTGACATATTGTGTTCATTTTGAAGGCGATGACTCACATTGAGTTCATTACATATATTTGGCGTCACATTTCGAATTGAACTATTATTTATGGTAGCAGCAAAGCTCGTAATATTTACCACATTGTCTGTGTCATGGTCACTTGCTGTAATGCTGCTGCTAACATGGCCTGAACGGACACTAAGTTGTTCTGCTGTTGTGGAATCATTTGCAGAGATTGAGTTAAGGCCACAAACTAATCTTGTCTCTCATTACTCTGGTGAGAAAAGGAGTAGAGTAAACACAATTATCGGAAATGAAATGAGCGTTGGAACATCAACAATCGCAAATGCTTGGTATTAAATTAAACACTGGATAAGTATGATAATGGACGTCAATATCTGGACGTCAGGTCGATCCCCGCATACGAGTAAAACATATTAATAATGGCCGTAGACCCTTACCATAGGTATTCAAATAAAGCGGAAAGAGCTAAGGAAGATATATATGATGATTTTGAATTTGAAATAAACTTTGATCACGATGCTTTGTAAAACAATATTTCAGCGCTGTAAGGGTTAAAGGGAAAAGGGTTAACATAACAGACTAGGAGCTTTAGTTACCCTCCTATTTAACGTGTTGTCACGTCATAATATCACCTTTCCGGGGCCGTCTAACTTGTAACCACAACTTAAAATACTCTTCTTTGTGGCTTAACGTCTCACCACACATAATACCCGTCCCATAGACTTACATGTATTATGACCCATACGCTCAGGCCTCCCAGCACTCCTAAAATGGGGAAATGTAAATAACCCTATATATCATTTTAACCATCATGCTGTTCTCTTTCAAAATAAAAAATAAAAAAGGTATGTGAATCTGCTTGCTTTCCTGCTATTTTAGCCTAGAATAAGCTCTTGCCCCACTCTCCCCCGGGCGACCTAGAAAAAAATTGACCTCGTTTTTTAGAAGAGCCTTGTTACAGCCTGCGCAAGGACTTCCTGTTAGATCTATCTTTTATCATTTCGATGCTTTTGCTACAACAAAACAACACAGAATCGATTTAAATTGGTATCAAAATGATATTTCCGTAATAATCACCACAGGAGCTGCTGGAAAGAGCCACAATTTTTAAAAAGAGACTAACTTTCTTATTCTTAAACTTTATAATGATATGCGCGAATGAATTTGTGTGGTGAGACCTTAAGGGAAATAAACATGTTTATGGAATATTTTTTTTCAAGTGAGCTAGAAAATACATTCTATTCTGAAATCGAAAAAGAAAACCTTGTCCAATTCCGATGAGCAGAAGGCACACAAACGCAAAATGAAATTCCCCTGTTTATTACTAGATCTCGAGAAATGGCCCGTTTTTCGATATTACAACATAATTTTCCATTTTTATGAAGCATCTGTATGGAATTGTCTATTTTTTCAGAGACTCGTCTCGAAATTGGGCAATGAATGATTTTATTTCTTCAGAATAGTGATGTACGGACATTATACACACAAACAAAAGAGGTATAAATACCAAAGGACAAGAAAATCAATGCGGGGAAGCGGAAGAGCCAAGTTGAACTTACAACTGTTTCAGTGCTATATGGACGAATGCTTGGTATAAGGGCCATAATTGAACATTATCAAATTAGTTTCGTTAAATTTGCTAGAAAACATGTCTATGTTATATTTTTTTGCTGAATTGGCTGCCTGGTGATAATAAATGAGCAAAATTAATGGTCTAGTAGCAATAAAACATCCCACAGGCGCGAAAATGTGTTTTCTGGAACTATGGCCTTAACGTCTCACCACACATAATACCCGTCCCATAGACTTACATGTATTATGACCCATACGCTCAGGCCTCCCAGCACTCCTAAAATGGGGAAATGTAAATAACCCTATATATCATTTTAACCATCATGCTGTTCTCTTTCAAAATAAAAAATAAAAAAGGTATGTGAATCTGCTTGCTTTCCTGCTATTTTAGCCTAGAATAAGCTCTTGCCCCACTCTCCCCCGGGCGACCTAGAAAAAAATTGACCTCGTTTTTTAGAAGAGCCTTGTTACAGCCTGCGCAAGGACTTCCTGTTAGATCTATCTTTTATCATTTCGATGCTTTTGCTACAACAAAACAACACAGAATCGATTTAAATTGGTATCAAAATGATATTTCCGTAATAATCACCACAGGAGCTGCTGCAAAGAGCCACAATTTTTAAAAAGAGACTAACTTTCTTATTCTTAAACTTTATAATGATATGCGCGAATGAATTTGTGTGGTGAGACCTTAAGGGAAATAAACATGTTTATGGAATATTTTTTTTCAAGTGAGCTAGAAAATACATTCTATTCTGAAATCGAAAAAGAAAACCTTGTCCAATTCCGATGAGCAGAAGGCACACAAACGCAAAATGAAATTCCCCTGTTTATTACTAGATCTCGAGAAATGGCCCGTTTTTCGATATTACAACATAATTTTCCATTTTTATGAAGCATCTGTATGGAATTGTCTATTTTTTCAGAGACTCGTCTCGAAATTGGGCAATGAATGATTTTATTTCTTCAGAATAGTGATGTACGGACATTATACACACAAACAAAAGAGGTATAAATACCAAAGGACAAGAAAATCAATGCGGGGAAGCGGAAGAGCCAAGTTGAACTTACAACTGTTTCAGTGCTATATGGACGAATGCTTGGTATAAGGGCCATAATTGAACATTATCAAATTAGTTTCGTTAAATTTGCTAGAAAACATGTCTATATTATATTTTTTTGCTGAATTGGCTGCCTGGTGATAATAAATGAGCAAAATTAATGGTCTAGTAGCAATAAAACATCCCACAGGCGCGAAAATGTGTTTTCTGGAACTATGGCCTTAACGTCTCACCACACATAATACCCGTCCCATAGACTTACATGTATTATGACCCATACGCTCAGGCCTCCCAGCACTCCTAAAATGGGGAAATGTAAATAACCCTATATATCATTTTAACCATCATGCTGTTCTCTTTCAAAATAAAAAATAAAAAAGGTATGTGAATCTGCTTGCTTTCCTGCTATTTTAGCCTAGAATAAGCTCTTGCCCCACTCTCCCCCGGGCGACCTAGAAAAAAATTGACCTCGTTTTTTAGAAGAGCCTTGTTACAGCCTGCGCAAGGACTTCCTGTTAGATCTATCTTTTATCATTTCGATGCTTTTGCTACAACAAAACAACACAGAATCGATTTAAATTGGTATCAAAATGATATTTCCGTAATAATCACCACAGGAGCTGCTGCAAAGAGCCACAATTTTTAAAAAGAGACTAACTTTCTTATTCTTAAACTTTATAATGATATGCGCGAATGAATTTGTGTGGTGAGACCTTAAGGGAAATAAACATGTTTATGGAATATTTTTTTTCAAGTGAGCTAGAAAATACATTCTATTCTGAAATCGAAAAAGAAAACCTTGTCCAATTCCGATGAGCAGAAGGCACACAAACGCAAAATGAAATTCCCCTGTTTATTACTAGATCTCGAGAAATGGCCCGTTTTTCGATATTACAACATAATTTTCCATTTTTATGAAGCATCTGTATGGAATTGTCTATTTTTTCAGAGACTCGTCTCGAAATTGGGCAATGAATGATTTTATTTCTTCAGAATAGTGATGTACGGACATTATACACACAAACAAAAGAGGTATAAATACCAAAGGACAAGAAAATCAATGCGGGGAAGCGGAAGAGCCAAGTTGAACTTACAACTGTTTCAGTGCTATATGGACGAATGCTTGGTATAAGGGCCATAATTGAACATTATCAAATTAGTTTCGTTAAATTTGCTAGAAAACATGTCTATATTATATTTTTTTGCTGAATTGGCTGCCTGGTGATAATAAATGAGCAAAATTAATGGTCTAGTAGCAATAAAACATCCCACAGGCGCGAAAATGTGTTTTCTGGAACTATGGCCTTAACGTCTCACCACACTTAATACCCGTCCCATAGACTTACATGTATTATGACCCATACGCTCAGGCCTCCCAGCACTCCTAAAATGGGGAAATGTAAATAACCCTATATATCATTTTAACCATCATGCTGTTCTCTTTCAAAATAAAAAATAAAAAAGGTATGTGAATCTGCTTGCTTTCCTGCTATTTTAGCCTAGAATAAGCTCTTGCCCCACTCTCCCCCGGGCGACCTAGAAAAAAATTGACCTCGTTTTTTAGAAGAGCCTTGTTACAGCCTGCGCAAGGACTTCCTGTTAGATCTATCTTTTATCATTTCGATGCTTTTGCTACAACAAAACAACACAGAATCGATTTAAATTGGTATCAAAATGATATTTCCGTAATAATCACCACAGGAGCTGCTGCAAAGAGCCACAATTTTTAAAAAGAGACTAACTTTCTTATTCTTAAACTTTATAATGATATGCGCGAATGAATTTGTGTGGTGAGACCATAATAAATTACATTAAATCTACATTTCTCTTATTTCCATCAGGGGACGTAGAAAGGATTGACCTCTATTTACACATATCTCAATAATTTTCATTCACCCAAAGCTGCATTTCACGTAAGCGACAAATAACTTTAACCCTTTCGGTGCGAGGACCGTCTTTATACATCAGAATCTGACGTCTACTGACGTCAGATTCTGACATATAAAGACGATCCCAGCACTAAAAGAATTTAAAAAAATCTAATGGTCATAGACCCATGACATTCAAATAAAAAATAAGTATTCAAATAAATCACAAAGAGCTCACTAAGACATTTATGATGACATTAAATTAAAAAAAACCTTTGCTCTCCATGGTTTGTACACAAATATTTCAGCGCTGTACGGGTATAGTGAGTAAAAATTACCGCTAAATAACCTGAAGGTCAAGGGTCGAAACTCAGAACCGGTAGGTAACTGAAAGATATTAGTTTATAGAACCTTCCTCACTTAAAGCTGTGTGTAAGCGACACACATCTTTAAGCGAGGAAAAGTTCCAATTAAATAACATGGAGATCAAAGGGTCACTATTTAGAAGAGGTAGATAAATTGATACATAGTGGGTTGAGATCAATCTTCGCGTGTGATGTGCATGAAATATTAATTAGGTGCGAGCTGAGTGATTGTATAATTGCATGTTTAGGAGGCCTGTTAATAAACTAAAACTCAATGCTGTGAACAATCATCTGTAATTAGCTAATATGATAGAGTGATCAAACGTGATCAAACGAGATCAATTGTTCCGGTATTCGACAATGTTACTGTTGTGTGTTTCGCATTATTTGTTTAATACAGACGTTTTAATATCGAGGTGGAGCTTGACAAAATAAGACGAAGACAAGATATTTAAAATGCAATTTGTACAGCAAATCCACGTGGCTTCAATTAGACTGTGACTTTCGTG
Organism: Flabesymbios commensalis; assembly: GCA_964017125.1. Lineage (NCBI taxonomy): Eukaryota > Metazoa > Annelida > Polychaeta > Terebellida > Flabelligeridae > Flabesymbios > Flabesymbios commensalis. Next base: position 18,057,068 of record OZ024918.1, on the reverse strand, counting down.
ATTCAGATTTTGCATATAATATGATTTAAAAAGGAAAGTCTACAAAAGGTATGTTCCAGAAAGATTATCATCACGCTGAAGCAATACATTGTTGGGGGGAGATTTTGAGAAAACCGGAAAAAACAACTATCAAACTTTTATCACATAGAATCACCTTCATTCTTCACTTTAGACGCCAGAATTTAACGTCTATAGATCCATAGTATAAGTATTCAAATGAAGCGTAAATACTTAACTAAGACATTTATGATTATAATGTGTTTCAAATATTTTTATCGATAAATCTTGATATCAGAAGTACAATTTTATCATTATTATCAGTATTGCATTTTAGTTTCTGAAAAAAAAAGATATTACGAAAATTGCATTTTTGAAAATAAATGGTACAACTACAGTAGCAAAGCGTTAAAATACCAGTGATGGCAATCACTCACCCAGCAAACACGAAACGTTGGCCCAATGTTGGCTTAATGTTGGTTCATTGCCCTCGACGCTGGCCCAACATTACCCCAACATTGGGCCAACGTCTCGTGCTTATTGGGCAGACACGTGGGACGTAAACCATGCGGTATTTTAATGTTGGTCTAACGTATACGCGCAGCCAAATCATCGCAAAAACAAAATACGTAAATGCGTTTGATTAATATTGGTCCGGCATCCCCGACGTCGGCCCAGCATCAAACCAGCGAATGATCAACGTCTCGTTTATACTGGATGTGGATCTACCAAAAATCTCAAATAGGGTGATAATGTTATTTTGCTTCAGAAAAAAACGCTAACGATAAATCAACCACTAAGCATGAATATGGTCGTTTTAATCCGTGTAATTAGCAGCTTAAATTCCAGTGATTGAAAATTAAATGTTTAACCCTTAAAGCGCTAATTTTTTTCATATAAACCTTGAAGGCCAAAGTGTTTTTTTTTCATTTGAAATCATCATAACTGTCTTAGTAAGGTCTTTCCGATTCATTTGAATACCTATGATAAGTAGTCCAGGAATTTTAGGTTTTGAAAAGGAAAAAAATAATATAAAGCTGAAAATTTTAGAATGTGTTCAGAATTTCCTCCTGTATTACCTGTAAAAAGTCCCAAAGTTGTCCCTAAGTGGAAAATCTTTTTTTTTTTGACAAAATTCAAAATGGCAGCCAAGTGCCATGTTGAAGTTGTAATTCCTAAACTATTTGACATATAGTTTAATGTAATACCTTATTTTCGCATGATTTTTAATGCTGAATTCATTTCTGAAGCTATTAGTAACTTTTAAGGTTTAGCTAAGGAATAAATCCAAGATGGCCGCCAGAGCGGAACATCTTTTTTTACAACATTCAACATGGCCGCCAAGCCCTATGTTGAAATTTTAGTACATGAACAATTTGATATATATTTTAAAGTAATACCTCATTTTCAAATGATTTTTATTGCTCAACTCAATTGTCATTCATATTCGGGATACATTAAGCTTTTAAATCTATAAATTACCAGTAATTAATGACAAACAAATAACTCTATATCCAAGTGAAATACGCAGTACACATTTTATTGTATTTATTTCATCATGCAAAATAGCCAAAACATCATTTTTAATCAATACAACAACGTTAGTCTGAGAGAGTTGTGCCATTTTTTCTAAATAATCAACCTGAATTGAATTAATTCGCGATGACTTACTGTACCCAGCTCCCAGTCTTGTGTACCTCGCAGACCTGCTGCATCAAAACATGCAACCAACTTTTGCAACCACACCGAATCATGTTCATTAATTTATATATATAATTATATTTGTATTTTCTCATCATATTACAATTGCCATCACCAGCCTGCTAGTGGTAATCTGTTTCTATGTAATCCTTGTAGATATGTCAGTGATAAATAGTATTTACTGCTACTTCAGCTGGGGTCCTAAGCAAGTGTCCTAAGCAAGTATCACAGTCGAGTCCACAGGGCCTTAATTAGACAAGGTCTCACACACAAGCCTGCTTGGTCCTAGGCGAAGACTTATACACGAGCATGCATGGTCCATAGGCAAAGAATCACACCCGAGCCCGTAGTGTCCTAAGCAAGAACTCACAGTCGAGTCCTGGACAAGGTTTCACACCTACAGGCAAGGCTCCACACCTGAGCCCAGAGGTCATAGGCAAGGATTCACCACAGGCGCGCATGGTCTTGGCAAGGTCTTAAACCCAAGCCTACAAGTCCTAGGTAAGGATTTACCGTGAGCCCTCGTGGTCTTGGGCAAGGACTCACACCCGCGCCTGCAAGGTCCTAAGCAAGGTCATACATGATGCTTGCAGGTTCCTAGGCAAGTACTCATACCCAGGCCTCACATGCGGGCATAAGGATTCAATGCAATGTCTCACACACGAGTCTGCAGATATTTGTTATCGAGGTTGTGCATATGCAGTGCTCTTAACTGTTCAAAGGCCTGGAGTGTGCAGTGATATCTAGGGTACTGTGCACTATAAATAACCCTTGTAGTTATTCAAGAGTAGAGCATATAATTTATATAGTTCCTTCCTTCTTTCACGATATTGCCATAATGATGCAGAAAGCAACGTGTATACAGATGACAGTTATTTTGCAGTGTGTCTTCACTGGCTAGGTCTGTATCTTAAAATCTCGGTGGGGCATATACAGGTGTAAAATACTACATGTATATCAATTTACCAAAGGTGATAACGGCACCAACATTGGTCTGTGTATACACCTGAGGGCACTCAGAACAGCATGTTAGCCAAACAATAAATCGAAATAGCCGTGATTTTTCAATATGACCACCATAATATGTAATATATACCTGAATTATTTATGGACGTTACTCATCCAAATGTATAGTTTTTATTTGATATTGTTATGTTTTAACATGTTTACAATTGCTAAATGGCTAAATTTTTGTTTCTTCATTTTGACAAAAACTCAACTAGCTTGTCAAATTAAAAATATGGCCAACAGAAAAAAGAATATTGATTATTATATTATGAAAGTTCGCTTAGTGCATCTAAATACACATGACAGTTCTTCATTAGATAAGCCTGATTGTGTTCAATATTATTATCACATAGCATTTTTTCCATACAATAACAATACAATAATAACAATGCCCGATATTTTTTAAGATGTCTGCTATTAAGCTGAACAGATACTTGTCAGTCACCAGACTGAACACCTGTCCGCAAATATTTATTCCAATTGTCTTGTTTCCAATCCTCAATCTGTTTCAAAAGTTTTTCAAATCCTTTTTCATATCTTATTGATGTCTGATTTCGGATGTAATTGGTTTGTCTCGTGAGATAAGTAGATTTTTTGTGAGTTATGTTTATTTTGTCCCTGCTTTCTGAAATTGGTCTTCTTCTCCAATGGCGGCCATTTTTAATTATGCAATGACATAAGTTTTACAATGGTAAAATAGGACCAGAATTAGGTTTCTCGTGAAAAAATACGCAACAGAAAGTTGTCACAAAAGAATGTATTTGAATTTCTTCATAATAGTTAAATTACAGTATTATATTAGGCGGACATTTGGGGTTTTTAGCAAATAAAACACGAATGCAGCTTTAAAACTTAAAAAGAATACCTGAAATGAGTTCCCTGTTAAAAATTAGGGGAAAAAGAGGTATTACAAAGGAATTTATGTTAAATTTTTCGTATGTTACAACTTTTTTAATGGCTCAGGCGGCCATTTTGGATTTTCGCAAAAATCATGTTCCGCTCCTGGAAAACTATGGGACTTTTGACAGATCATTAAAGATAACCATCTGAATGACTCCTAAAATTTTCAGCTTTATATTAATTTTGTCCATCTTTGCCCTTAAATACGTCTAAAATTCCTGGACTAAAGGCCATTATAAATATTTTTTTACTCCTACTGTGCGGGGATCGACATTAGACGTCAGAATCTGACGTCTACAGACGTCAGATTCTGACGTGAAGCCGACCCCTGCACTTTAAGGGTTAAATTAATGTTTAAACATCAATATTTGCAAATGATTGATCTTAAATTCAACAAATATGAGTAATTGTCACCCACTTCAAGTTGTGGGTCGCGAGACACAACTTCAAGTGGGTGAAAATTTAAATTATTTCATTTCGATTTTAAGGGTGAAAAATGCAGCTGCAAAGACAGGGTCGTTGGTCTAATGCCGGTGCGACGTCCGCCACGTCGGGCCGGCATTAAACCAACGCTTGTGTTGTTTACAGGATGCGGACTCCGCGGATCAGGATCCCGATCACGGTCTGGATTATGACCCGAGGGGATCACAGACTACAGGACACAGGAAGGAACCCCGGACCACTGACTCTGAGAGTTGTTGGGGAATGTTCCGCCGGTGTTGTCAAACATCGCTGATTTACGGGACTGTTTGTAACAGTCTGCGTGCGCTGCCGTGCAAAGCCAGAATGCATTATCTGCTTACTTTTCAAGTAAGCAGATACTGCCTTCTGGCTTTGCAGACAAACACAGTGGTCAGCATAACGAGACAGCGATAGTCTGCAGAAAAACAACTGAGTTGTTGTGTCTTGCCGCACTGTTGGTCTCCAAGGCCGTTGTAAAAAGGAATGAATGTGGCTCTACATGCTACTTGCGTGTAAACATGATAAAGTCTAAGCAGGGCCAGGAGAAAACTTCCTTCGATGAATGAGATGGCACTGACCTCCCGACACAGGATTCAAAACTCGTACCCTGAAGGTTGGAGGTCGGGCGCGCTACCTCTCGGTCACGGAGGATTCTGGCAATAGGCCTGGCAATGTTTACGATCGGCGGGGAAGGAACTTTTTTTATCTGAATACACAGAGCCGGGATACAGTAACTTAAGATCCAGCGGGATAAGGATTCGAAAGGATTCGAACGGCCTGTGGTTGAGCGCGCTATATCTCGGTCACGGAGACTTCCCTTTGTGGCTTGGAATAAATTTATAATATTGTCATGATTATTGACACCTTAGAAGTACAATGCATCAATAATTTTGTTTAATGCTTGATCAACGTCGCAAAACGGTGAACCCCCAACATTAAATAAGCATTTGGTTAATATATCGTAATACTTAGTGGTGTATCATCATGAAAATAACTCTCCTTCATTTTGGAGCAAAAGCTTAAGCAGCTAGATATTTTCCCAATAAAATAGTGTATAAACTAAAGCTAAATCACCCGCGAACAAACAAACATATCACCCCACCATACAGTTTCAAGGTATTAAAATGTAAATGATGTTTTGTTAGACCACCGTAGCGAGGACCCATGACATATGGGTGCTATCGTGACCTTATAATTTAATTGCTCCGATCACCTCCACTGAAAGGCGAGAAAAACATCCGGCGCCATTCCACAGAGCCGCTAAGACAAAAGCTACAGTGACACTCTGTCCAGGCACTGCCAGCAGCAATGATGAGGCGCTGAACCAACCCAGGTTTAATGTTGGGCCACCGTCTTTGACGGTGGCCCAGCATTAAACCTGAGCTGGCTCACGGCCGCGTGTTTCAGGGATAGGTCTATACATTCCCTTGACAGCCAATTTCCTCCGTGTTACATTCAAGTGCAAAACAGCACTCTCTCTCCCAGATTCTGGCAAGAGCAATCGTCCGGGGCGCACAGTACATCTTAACCAATTTAGTTGTAATTGAGCCGATGCCCCCCACCACCCCCTCTTCCAGAGGCTCTGTCTAAGCTGTGTGAATGTTTTGTTTGGTTTGGAGACAGGAACAATCCAAGAAACTCGTCTGTGTTCACATCGGCTTCTGGCTGAATCATTCGGTCTTTGATACACCGGAACATGTTAACAGCTGTTTTGTTTGTGATGGGGACAGAAATAGTCAAAGAAACTCGGCTGTTTTCACATCGGCTTGAAGCTATAAATCATTCGACCTGCTGATACACTTGAAAACAGTTGTTTTGTTTGATAGTATAGAGTGGACGAACTCGGTTGTTTTAACATCGCCTTCAAACTAAATTATTAGGCCTGAAAACAGCTGGTTTGTCTGGAACGAAAAAAACTTTGCTTTTCTCACATCGGCTTCAATACAATTGTAACCCGCCAAATTGAAAGGCCATTAAGGTAAAAACGTTTTTAAAAAATGATTTTTTAGTATGTCCTTCCTGGTCATTAAAATAACAATTCCGCCACGTATTTCAACAGTTGAGTTGATTTCATGGGTAACTAAACCCTTTCAGCGCGAAGATCGATATTAGATATCAGAATCAGTAGGCAAAATTCGATCACCGTACTTACAAATTAACCAATAAAGCGCTGCATTAAAATAAAAAGTACATACATAGCGTTGTGCCTCGATACCGCGACCCACAAATTCAGGTGGGTAAAAATTACTTATATTAATTTAGTGATTTGATCGGCTAATAAAACGGATCAAAACTACTATAGTCGCAGACCCATAACATAGGTAATCAAATGAATCAGAAATAGCTAACTAAGACATTTATAATGATTTCAAGCTGAAACAAACCCTTTGGTTCCCATGGTATTGGTATATGGAAAAATAATTCAGCGTTGTAAGAATTAACCCTTAAAGCGCTGAATTAATTTGTAAAAAAACATCGCAACCAAAGCGTTTTTTTCAATTTGAAATCATCATAAATGCCTTTGTTGGCTCTTTCTGATTCATTTGAATACCTTATAATGGGTCTACGACCAATATAAATATGTTGATTCTCACAGCGCGGGGATCGTCTTTAGTCGTCAGAATCTGACGTCTGTACAGACGTCAGATTCTGACGACTAAAGTCGATCGCCGCGCTGTGAGGATTAAAGCTAATAGCCCTCTGTTACAATACATAGTATTTATCCAATATTTCTGTGAGGGCGACACTTGCTACCTAGCACGCACGAAACCTTTGTATAATATTTGCTTGGTGCGCGCTGTGTAGCTAGTATTTTTTAACTGTTAACTTTATAGTCCGAGAGCCCGAGGGTTTTATTTATGTTTTTAGGTCTAAATGTCCTGTCAGTTGTTTCTATAGGGAACATGTCTCAAGAAATCAAATCTGAAACTCTTACAAACCCGAAGGTGGCAGTTTTTTTCAAATCGACTTTAAGGTAGGGGACCCTCAAATAAATCTATGATACTGTAATGGGAAATTGATAACAGACGAACAGATTTACATTTTTATTTATATACATGTCTATGTCTATTTGTATTTTTTACTTTAATTATGGCCGCAAAGAACCAGGCTAATGTCTATTGTTTCATCCTCAAAGGCCCAACTTCTTCTGTAGTATGACAAAACATCCATCATTCACATTACCATCACTTTAGAATGGAAAGGGTGTATCTGCCACTCTGTAAAGTGGCAGATACACCCTTTGCATTCCAATGACTTTATCGTCTCACTCGCAAGCGTCATTTTGCCAGCTCTTTGATCGCTCTGTAAGGACACATTTCATGGCAAAGACTTAAACCACTGGGCACACGACTTTGTTACGACGTTGAATCGACGTCATTGACGTTGATTCAACGTCGCGAGAACGTCGTGTGCCCAGTGTGGTGTCGCAATGGAGATTCAATAAATTATTGTGATCTTCAAATGAAACCCAAAATAATTATTCCCAGTCACTACCCGCACTTACAATATTTATAATCGCCGCAGACCAATAACATAGGTATTCTAATGAAGCGGAAAGGCTATCTAAGACATATATGGTGATTTCAAACTGAAAAAAAAAATCAGCGTTGTAACTTAGCAGTAGGCCTAATCAGGTAATGTTAGTGTACTTAAATGAGTGGTGCATACAGCACTTTGAATGGTGAGGGGCGACGAGCTATCGTAAAAAATCGATTAGTTACAGGTCCACATATCAATTAATGAAGCACCCGTTTGAAATAATACCACCATAGCACATCTATATCGTACACGTAAATGGACATTTCGTACTTGAACCTGGTAATTAGTATTGATGTGAGTAACGCAGCAGGTTTTAGGTAATGCTGAACATATTTAATTTTGCACCGTAGAACCAAGGTATTAGCCCGAGGAGAGGAACCAACACATTCAAACGACAAGGCCCTTCAAAAGAGGTGATAATTGGCGAAACACGACCTTGGGATGTGAAACAACTTCAGAACCAGGCTGCCACCACCAGAAGGTACTGATGTCAAAGGTGTTCATGGATGATTAGGGGTGTAGATGGCACCCGGCGTTGTTTCAACGTCGGAGCGACGTCGTAGACGTCGCCCCGACGTTGAAACAGCGTCGGATGAAGTGAGCCGCGGCTCGGCCGGTCGAGCATGAGTTTCAGCTGGGTGTCGTCTTCTGATCCTCGTCGGTGTATTGTCGGACAAAATTGGCCGTGTTAACAGGAGGGGCCGTCATGTCCACCAGCAGCGGAGGAATAATGTGTTACGGAGCCAAACGAAACTAATTACTGACCAAAACTGAAAATCTACAGGATGCGCTGTCAACGGAGTTATTTCGAGCATCACGTGTTCTGTGCCAACGTAGAATGATGATAGCCTATCATGTGAAATTAAACATGAAATATATATAATGTAGATGAGATATCAATGAGTCATCCCCCCCTCTCCCCACTCTTTGTAGATAAATTCATCTCATAAAATGTGTCTCCATATCACAAGCCCGACTTTTCAGAACAGGAAACATTTTGCCTACGATCAATAACATTAAAAAAAAACGCCACACGATCACCATGGATACAAGAAATCCGTTCACATGTTACTGAAATATCAGAGCTGATACGTTCCGATCTACAACATCCAAAGCTGAGTCGCATTTTTTAAATAACGTCGACTGAAGTCCTCCGCCTCTCAGCTGGTCCAGCATTAGTTACAGCTCATGGTGTTTCAAAAAACGACATACAATAATGTATGTTCTTCATATTCAATAATTCAGTTGGGAAAAGTTTGTTTGTTTTAAGAACAAACCTTGGGAAACTTAGCTCGAGTCTGCCGTCATCACATGGTCTATAGCGTCAGGTCACATATTATTATTATGATCTTGATTGTGAAATTTGTGATTATGTATCATGGTGAGCATGCAGGGTGCACTAAGATGAACAACATCATGTGAAAAAATACTCTTTAAATGAAAAAGTCACTTATAAACACCCAGAGTTAAATCCCCACACCAATACAAGTTATTATTTCAATGAGGTGCAGGCATTCGCAAGCACACCAGAGTTTATTTAAACACCGAAATTTATGTTCTGCATATATTCATGAATTTGGTTACCAAAGCTACAGAAAGAGATTATGACAGTTTGCTAAATATACAAAATTATGCTATACTGTATGAAGTACCAAAGATCATCTACAATAAGATGGTCGGCTCTACCCAAAACGTGAAATCGCTCTCAGCGCTGTCTCCCGGTATTGGGGGTTGGAACCAATGCTATTACCATCTATCAAGTATGATTTTACCATATTACGACGAGTAATTATAACATTGATCCTATTAAAAACAATACATACTTTACATCATAAAAATCAGAAAAATAAGTATTGGCGGAGGGTTACTTCTTTTTTTTATCCAATAATTCGGTGGTTAGTTATCAATACTGTCTAATTGTCTTCCTCTCTCTGTTACTTCAGGGATTGATTCGCCCGTATAAACAAGTATGTATATTCATTGTTTACAAACAACAGGTGACACCCAGCTAACAGAGACGTTGACCCAATTATAGAGTGACGCTGGTACAACGTTTGTAATGCTGGTCCAGCATTACCCCATTATCGGTCCATCATCTCGTATTTGCTGACATGTGACGACGTGTGCAAGGGTAGATACGGGCAAAGAAAACCAAGATAAGGAGAACATAATATTGCTATACTTATATAGTCTAATGACACGGATAATTTGTCATGTTTATCATTCTGAATATACCTGAACAGAAATAATTTGCTGCTATAAAGCATGTTATTGCTACTGCTGATTCACCTGATCTAACCGATTCTGTCACAGAATTAGCTTATTCAATCAATGCTGAAATCATTGACGTCCCAAATGGGTATTACCATTTAGGAGGGGCATATTCTTGAATATAGCAGTGAATATATTTGTCACAAAGTGTCGCGATCTGCATGACAGACAGACAGATATTTTATTGACAGAAATAATAGTCATTACAGACTTATTTGTCATAGTAATGTGATCAATGTAAAGTAATTTTGATGCCAATAATAAAATGCATATCGATGGTGGAAGCACATCAGTTAAAAACACCTATCATTTTGGGCTCGAAATTTGACAGCGCAAAAGCTCCTAACTGTAAAGCAAAGAATGCTGAAAGTGGGGAGCCTGCGTTTTTATTAAACATTTAGCTGGGTGTGATGGAGAGCTACTGAGAGCTGAGTTTGACGGAGAGCTACTGAGGGCGAGTTGTTGGAGAGCGGCGTGTATTGGGAGCTGGGTGTGATGGAGAGCTACTGTGGGTTTGGTGTGATGGAGCTACAGAGAGCTGGGTGTGATGAGGAGCTGCTGAAGGTTGGGTGTGATGGAGAACTGGCTGTGATGAAGAGTTATTCAGGCCTGATGGAGAGCTACTGAGATATGGGTGTGATGGAGAACTGGATGTGATGGAGAGTTACTGAGGGCTGGGTGTAGTAGAGAGCTACTGAGAGCTGAATGTGATGGAGATACACTGAGGGCTGGGTGTGATGGAGAGCTACTGAGAGCTGGGTGTGATGGAGAGATACTGAGGGTCGAGTGTGATGGAGGGCTGAGTGCAATGGAGAGCTGGGTGTGATGGAGAGCTGGGTGTGATGGAGAGCTGGGTGTGATGGAGAGCTGGGTGCGATGGAGAGATACTGAGAGCTGGGTGTGATGGAGAGCTGGATGTGCTGGAGAGCTGGTGTTATGGATAGCTATTGAGAGCTGGGTGTGATAGAGAGCTGAGTGTGATAGAGAGATGGGTGTGATGGAGAGCTGGGTGTGATAGGGAGCTACTAAGAGCTGGATGTGGTGGAGAGCTGGGTGTGATGGAGAACTACGGTAAGCTGGGTGTGATGGAGAACTGGCTGTCATGGAGAGTTATTCAGGCCTGACGGAGAGCTACTGAGATATGTGTGTGATGGATATCTACTGAGAACTGGTGTGATGGAGAGCTGGGTGTGCTGGAGAACTGAGTGTGATTGAGAAATGCTGAGATGTCAGAGTGTGATGGAGAGATGGGTGTGATTAAAAGACACTGAGGGTTGGGTGTGATGGAGAGCTGTGTGTGATTGGGAGATACTTAGAGCAGGGTGTTGTAGAGAGCTGGTTGTGATGCAGAGCTACTGAGAGCTGGGTGTGATGGAGAGCTGGGTGTGATGGAGAACTACTTAGAGCTGGGTGTGATAGAGAGCTGGGTTTGATGGTGAGCTATTAAAATCTCGGTGTGATGGAGAGCCGGGTGTGATAAGGAGCTACTGAGAGCTGGGTGTGATGGAGAGCTGGGTGTGATGGAGAGCTACTGAGAGTTGAGTGTGATAGAGAGATGGGTGTGATGGAGAGCTACTAAGAGTTGAGTGTGATGGAGAGATGGGTGTGATGGAGAGCTGGGTATGATAGGGAGCTACTGAGGTCTGTGTGTGATGGAGAATTGGGTGCAATGGTGAGCTACTGAGAGCTGGGTGTGATAGAGAGATGGGTGTGATGGAGAATTACTGAGAGCTGGGTGTGATAGAGAGCTGGGTTTGATGGTTAGCTACTTAAAGCTGGATGTGATGTAGAGCTTGGTGTGATGGAGAGCTGGGTGTGATGGAGAGCTGGATATGATGTAAAGCTAATGAGAGCTGGGTGTGATGAAGAGATGGGTGTGAGGGTGAGCTACTGAGAGCTGGGTGTGATGGAGAGTTGGGTATGATGGTGTTTTACCGAGAGCTGGGTGTGATGGAGAGTTGGGTGTGGTGGAGAGCTACTGAGAACTGGGTGTGATGGAGAACTGGATATGATGGTGAGCTACTGGGAGCTGGGTGTGATGGAGAGCTACTGAGAACTGGGTGTGATATAGGGCTACTGAGGTGTACTCCAAAATTGACTCTGGAGTTTTCATCTCCACCTCTGTGATGCAGATTTATTATCTTAGACGACCGCTTTGTGGCCGCCTACATAGTCCTACCAATGGGCCTATCCGTGTTCTGATTGTATTAGTATCAACAGAGATTAAGGCAAGGTGTATCATTAAATGTCACTTAGTTTACGAAATGATGTTGATCAGATTATTGATTGGTTTGAAATGAAAATTACGTGAAATGCTAACTGTCAAATAAATTCAGAAAATTGAAAGTAAAATAACACCTATCTCAGCTTATTAATGTGTCATTTTTTGCAAATACATTTTTTAAAAGGAGCACATAAATAATATTAATGTACATAGCCATTTTGGTAAACAATCTCCATGATCAGTTAAAATTTCCCAGTTATTATCGATTTACTCAAAACTTTTTTTAGATAGGTGGTTTTGCGCTTTCACCATCCATCTAAAAGATAGAAGGTTTTGCGTTTTCACCATCTATCTGTTAGATAGGTGGTTTTACGCTTCTACCATTGATAGCTAGGAAGCAATATTTAAATATTTAGGGTGTGGGGCTTTTGTTCCACATCAAAACTTAATTGGTTCAAATAAACGAATTTTCGGAAATATACCTGAACAAATTCTAGACCTACATAGGAGTCATAAAAGATCGAATTATTACATTCATCAAAGACACTAAATCACATGCAAGTTGTGAAAGTTTCACGTTAATATTACATATATATGTCCCCATTCGGCTACACCGTGTACTGCGGGAAAACAATGAACATATTATTGCCAATAATTGAAGGAGAAATAGAAAATTATTAAAATTCAACTATAAATAAATTGTGTCACGAAGATGAACGTTTCTTGTTTTCAAGATGTCAGTATACTGCTAACTCTCAAGTCCACAGTGACATTGATGGCAGTGATCCGAGAGAAAAGGCTTACATATTATAATTTTATAATATTGAGCATGTGTTCTAAACAGATTTTTTAAAATAATAAAAGTTTGAATCAAAAGACACGTCTGCCAAGTTATGGTTGTTCTCAATGTTTGGCCCCGATCTCGTTTGTCGTCGTTATTTGCTTGACGACATATCGTCAGTCCCCTCCCGTTCTGGACCTACATATTTGTGTACTTTCTGAACACAGCTCTTCTGTTATTTAAATGAAGACATTTTAATCTCTAAAATTGTATTATAATATAATGTGACTTATCTGCTATTTTAGCAGTTATTTTCGTTCCAAAAAATAATATTGCAGAAATATTAACTCAACTGTCAAACGCAGGAAAACATTATTTTTTTATTAGGAGGTTAAAGTGGTGAAATTATCACTTGTTTTATATGATGGTACACTTGTCAAAGCGTGGTTCAACTCCCGTTAAAAGGGGACACCACTGCATAATGTATTACACGCATTGGTAGGGTGAAATCCGCAAATCGACCATCTTATTGTAGATGGTCTTTGGGAGTACTGTACAAATATGTGAATACAAAAGAATGTTAAATTTTGTTTTCAAATGCAATTGTGCTGACACCTTGCTATATCCCAGCAGGCACAAGACTTTGAATCTATGTTGTTTTAACGTTGGCCCATCGTCTACGACGTTGGACCAACGTAAAGTCAACATTGATTCAACATCTTGTGTCTGCTGGTATTCTACTTAACCGTTAAGCCTTGCAGCCAAGTTATTCTCAATAATGTGATCTAGATATCATACACGTGTACGCGATCTCGACCAATCAGAGCCCCGAGATGTAGGTCAGGAAGTGATGCCGGATAACTGACCAGACGTTGCGTCGCACCTTTAATAATGCTGCAGTGCAAAGGCAAACAGCAGTAACTGCTCACTTTTCAAGTGAGCAGTTACCGCTGTTTGCCTTTGCACGGCAGGCCGGCTGTTTTACATCGGCGACGGCGGACAGACAATCCGTTCAGGCTGTTCTCCGGAGCGAGAGAGGCGCGGATAATGCGATCCTGAAATCCGTATAGAATCCTCATTATTAGCAAGAGAATGAAGGGAACTTGGAATAGAGAACATCTCCCAGAATGCGGTGTGCTCTATCGATGCTGGGCCGATATCGCTGGCGTCGGGCCAGCTTTGATACCGGCGTCAGGACGGCACATTCTTCTACTTGTCAGTATTGAAAGCGGCCGCTCTAATCGAGCGTATCTGGGAGGCAGGTGCGAGAGGTAAATGGGAGAAAAATCAGGAATTTCCCCTGAGCAGAGGAAGATTGCTTCATAATAGACGCGGTGGGCGTGCGTAAAAAAGGACCTGTCTCCACCCCTCATTGATAAATCTTGCGGGGACGATTTAAGGCAGTAAATCTTCGCGGAGTTTATCAAAATAAATCGGTCCCTAACAGCCAAAGTGTCATTATGTGCAACTCAAATGAGTGGCATATAATGACGCTCTGGCTGCCAGCGACCGGTATGTGTACGTGAGGAAACGCTGATTTCGTCTATGTATAATAATATTTTATTTTAGATGTAAGTGTGATTTTTTATGTCGTCGCTCTTTTCGTCTTCAATGTCTGAACATTATTTTCATAGTTAACCCTTGTGGTGCTGGATTGTTTGTTTTTATTTTTCATTCATTTGAAGCTGGAATTGTTAACACAATTTCCAGCTTCAAATGACGAAAAAAATGCATTTGTGAAAAATGGACATCTCGCAAAACGAATCATTGTACTACCTGACCATGTATTACAAAGTATTGTATTAATCTCAAGTCATTAACCCTTAAAGCGCTGAATTAATTTGTAAAAAAACACATCGCAGCAAAAGGTTTTTTTTCAATTCGAAATCATCATACATGTCTTAGTTAGCTCTTTCTGATTCATTTGAATACCTACATGTATGATATGGGTCTACGGCCATTAGGAATATGTTGATTCTTACAGTGCGGGGATCGACTTAAGTCGTCAGAATCTGACGTCTATAGACGTCAGATTCTGACGACTTAAGTCGACCCCCGCGCTGTAAGGGTTAGCCCCGGGCATTCAATTAGACACTTTTTTGAATCCGTAAATATGCTGACCCAGCAGCGGTTCAGCATATTACATGATTGTATCTAACATTATTGTCGTATCTTTTTTATTATTTTTTCTTTACAAAGTGAATGTCACATGTTTAAAGTTTTTATTCTGATATATCTTCCCCATCAGGTCTGGGCTTCACCAACCGGCTCAGATAAGTCAGTCTTAAGCTCGCTGATTGGTTTAGACTTGATCACGTCTTAATAGTTAAGAAAACAAATTGGACAAAAGTCATCGTGTTAAAGCGGGTCCAGATGTAGACCTACATTAAATTAAACCGGTTAAATCGCACAGTTTTGGATAGTACTCTATCACTTTTTCTCTGAATAATGCATTTCTTATCCTTATTAATTTTGTATTAGAATGTAAGAGTGATTTTGTCTGTGAATGTGTTCTCAACATATTAGGACATGAATTATTGTCATGTATATAAAACAAAGTTTTAAAATGTGTCAATTGTCACTTTCTAAATAAAAAGTATCAAATTGAAGCGTACATCTCAGCACGAGTATATTTTTCTGAGTGTTGTTCGCTAATGCATACAGGCGGTTGTACTGGCTCTTGAAGATGTTACGTCTAAACTTAATAAATATTCGACAAGCTAAATCCATTTTAACTTACAGTAAATTTTAGCTATAAATGAGATCATTTAAAGGTGATCTATCACCCCTTATATAATATGAATAATTATGTCCTTATATGGGGTGATTGGCTATCATGTGACTCTCTCAGAGGGTCACATGATAGCCAATCACCCCATATTAAGAAGCACTTGTGCCCCATCTTGTGGCAACTTTGATTTATTTGTCACAAATTTATTCATACTTTATAAGGGGTGATAAATCACCTTCAAAATCCACTATTTATAATATTGTACAATAGGTCATTTGTGCGTGATATCGTAAAGATCGCAATGCCCTCAGACCCAGCCGTTGATAGCGCAACACCATAATGTCTGAGTCATGGATTGCTAAGGTCGTGTTATCTCCACCCCGAGATTCGGAAAATGCCTATTTTAGCAACGTGACCAAAGAAACGAGCAGAGCATGAGTAAATGGATATATATATATATATATATATATATATATATATATATATATATATGTGAAATGTTGTTTATTCTGATAAGGCATGCCTTCTAATAAACGCTATTATCATATTAGATCAATAACTTGATCAGATATATGAGCGTCCAAGAGAGGCATACACGTTTTTGAGCAGGCACGATCTTTGGTTGATACTTTCTGTTTCATTCACCTTGAGGCTATAGTCGCATAGGCTTAACCCTTTCATCGCTAAGCGTGACTATACTTGTTTTAATCCATTGTATTTTTTTATTTGAAACCATCATAAATGTCTTAGTGAGCTCTTTCTGATTCATTTGAATACCTATGCTATACGGTTCTACGGCCATTAGAAATACGTTTGCTCTTACAGCGCGGTGATTGACTTTAGACGTCACAATCTGAGGTCTATAGACTTCGAGTGGTTGAAAATTAAACTAATTTAAGTTAGCATGATAAGGGTTATTATCAATATATTTCTTCATTTGAAGCTGGATATTGTGTGATTATTGTTCCCACTTCAAATAAATGAAAGGTGGAAACGAACCATTCAGCAGGACAAGGGTTAACAGTCGATGGTAGTGCATTAGAAGATGGATTACACTTCGTCGCCTCGGAGCTAAAGGATCCTATCTGACACTCGTCAGAGTGGCAGATAGAATTCTTTTGCTCCGAGGCGACGACTTGTTCACACTCTGGTTTGCCTATAGCCAAGGATCACGAGCAAGATTGCCTATATTTGTTGGAATTGTGTTGCATTATTCTATTCTGGTTAAATTTTCTATTATATTTTTATTACTAAAGTTATTTCCAGTCGTCGTGTGGTAGGACTGGGCAGTGTTACAGCTAGTCCATCTCGACAAAGCGATTCATATTTCAACTGTTATATAATTTTATTAGTTACTCAAACTATGTAATGACTTATTTCCTAAGATCTTCTTGGAATTTCTCAATATATAAAGCGGATCTCCAAGGACCCGGGCTTGGCCAGCAGATTGTAAAACAAATTACAAAGAAGGAAATTACGATGCTACAAGAGATTGGGAATGGTCTAGTGTCAATATGCAGCCAATACAATGCCAAAACATGAGCATAGTGAACATGCTGATTTATAATAAAATACGCACTTCAAATCGTGTTTCACTAGCGCGAGTCACAATTTCATGTGGATAAAACATTGTTACATGTGTACAACTTGAATAAAAACACATTATTAAGTCAATCTGGCGAATTTAATGCTCATCACTCCTTCCAATTTTCTTGTATAGAGAACAAATAAACAGGATAAAAAATGGCATATCTGGTTTTTGAAACAAACATAATTATGTTAAACATTCACTCAACGCCATAGCAAAGCACTCAAACCATCTGTTAGATTACTCCTAAGAGTGGAATGGCTCTTGAGCCATCAAAATTAGGTATTGTTTGGTCTCAAAGTAAACAAATGATGAGTAATTTTCACCGAATTGAAGTCGATGAACATTTAAATTATATGACTAGGGGGTTAATTGGTTAAGCAATCGTGAGCCAAACTTGAAAAAATACGGTGTATGGATATAAGCCGGGAAACCTTATTCTACGGCTGACATACTGCCATTCAAGATCGTCCCCTCGCACAGCGTCACATGTGAAACTTTGGCTTCTACGGACGATATATACTTGTTATTGGTTGTAGGTACTTTCAAAAATCGTTACTCGTGCCGGTCTTACGTGGCAGGAATATTTTGTCTTTATGGCAGCGTGGTGGTAGCGGCGGCAGACAAAGTTTGTATGCTGTGGTAGCCTGATAAATTGGTCCAATGCGCCAGAATGGACGTCGGGACATCGGGGGCCGTGTCCGGGATCTGGGGACTTTTCCTGGATATGTACTCCCTGTTCCGGGCTTGTCCCCTGGGACGCGTACACTCACGGTAAGCCGCATGGCAAGCCATAACGTCCGTGCAATAAACAAAAGGGCCAGAAAGGCGTGCCATACTTCGAACTACATCATCGTAAAATGTGATGAAACGGCTCAGTAGATTTTGTAGGAAAAAAATTGGACGTCTTAAAAATTGCATGCTTTTCTTAGCATAAGTGTTTTTTGCTTATTTATATACGTTGACGATGCAAATTTAAAGCAACGTCACCTAATTGTATGTATTAATCAGTGCAGTGTGCCATGGGCATATAATATTGGAGTACTCCACATCAAGGAGTTCTGTTCCCTAAAGGCCCATTTCAACCCCTTATATGTAAGGTGTATTAACCCTTTGACTTCCAGGCCGGGGTACATGCCAGGATCCAGATATACTGGTGTAGGAGTTCTATTTTTCGTCATTTGAAGCTGGAATTGCTAACGCAATTTCCAGCTTCAAATGACGAAAAATACATAAATGTAGTATATATTTGACGAAAATTTGTGTCATTTTATGGTTACGTTCATTGACGAATGACGACGGAAATTTCCGTCATGTATGGTAGTGAAAAGGTTAACCTATCCCATTGATTTTTATACGGTTATGCGCATCCTGCACGTGTATCCGAGGACACATAAGGACAGGCACGATTTGACTTTAACTTTTTCACTTCTCATCCTTCAACTGAAAGGGTGATTAGATAAGAACGAAATATAATCTATGTTTTTCAACTATGGGTATGGGTAAAATTGAGATTATCTTAACTGCCTCCTTTTCTATCAGAAAAATTTAGGTAAATCTCATTTTTTCTAATGAGAATAAGAGAAAGTTAAGATAATCTTATTGTTGATATTCTTTTATTCGTGGGATGGGCGCCTGGAGGGAAGTATCATCTGATTTATCTCACATAGGCTACACCGGGCACGGTGTGGAATGTCTTTGTAACCACATGGTCGGAATAATTTGCAATGTAGGCAATTATATATCTCATAATCTTTCTTCTTTGATTTGATTTTATTTATTTCAGTAGAACAGTGCAGTAAAATAATAACCAGGGCCACCATACAGGTCACCAGGGATGAAAACACTATGAAGGGTCTGGTGACTCTTATTTCCATAGTGCCCCCTATCATCTAGACCAGGTGGTGACTGGTAATGTTTTTACAAGAAAATGCATTGTAATTGAAAAAATGCACTGTAAAAAAATATCTAAAAAAAATATGAATAGACACCTTTTCCAAGTCATTATATAATTATATAATGATTAGACTGGATTTTATATATGTTATTGTCATTTTGATGCAACTGAGGCAAATTATCAGTGTAGAAAGTGTGATTGTATCTATAAATATGACGTCTTACAGCTTGCTTAAAATAAAATAATGTGTTCATATTCATTGCAGGATTTTATTCCACTAAATTTAAAAGCCTTCCATTTGTTTTTCCCAGTCGGTGGCAGAAAGACAACGTTCTATGCCTCGTCTCAATATCATGCACCTGACTAACCATACCAAAACTCATGATAAGGTAACTTAATTGGAGCTCCTCCTTGTACAATACTGTGTAACATACTTGTATTTAATAACCCAGGTTAGCCTGAATTTGCACAAAAGTGACTCAAACCCTCATTTGTTCTTGAATGAATGGATACTGAAGTGAAAGGGTAAAATTCAGGAATTGGTTTCTTAAAACCATGTCTGTCTTTGAAAAGTAATTTCCAGCAAACGTGGAACGTTCAATAAATAAATAAATGAATGAATGAATGAATGAATGAATGAATGAATGAATGAATTATTGAATGAATTATTGAATGTATGAATGAATGAATGAATGAATGAATGGATGAATGAATGAATGAATGAATGAATGAATGAATGAATGTATGAATGAATGAATGAATGAATGAATGAATGAATGAATGAATGAATGAATGAATGAATGAATGAATGAATGAATTAATGAATGAATGAATGAATGAATGAATGAACGAACGAACGAACGAACGAACGAACGAAAGAATGAATAAATAAATGAATGAATGAACGAACGAATGAAATAATAAATGAATGAATGAATGAATGAATGAATGAATGAATGAATGAATGAATGAATGAATGAATGAATGAATGAATGAATGAATAAATGAATGAATGAATGAATAATTGAATGAATGAATGAATGAATGAATGAATGAATGAATGAATGAATGAATGAATGAATGAATGAATGAATGAATGAATGAATGAATGAATGAATGAACGACTGGAGTGACTTTTGGCCACTATTGTGCACAGACACAGACTGAGAATGATGAGATAAGTCAGATGACATCGTCCATCAGACAGACGATTGACAACACGTGCCCTCGTCTTAAACGATGGTATGTGCCATTTCGTAAAGTGTCGGATACGACGAATACGCTCATTTACAAGGTGAACAGGTTGTCCACAAAACTAGAACATCTCGATCATTTTTCATTGCAATGCAAAGACAAACAGCAGTACTGCCTTGCAAAGCCACAAGGCAGTATCTGCTGAAGCAGATACTGCCTTGTGGCTTTACACAGCAGCTTTACACGCTGATCCAACATCAAACCAACATTGGTTCAACGACTGTTTGGTGGGTAGCTGCTAGTTTGCCTTCGCACGTAGAACAGATGCATCACTATTAGTGATTTATATTTATATCTTCTCCAGCGTCCAGTGTTCAGTCGACACTATTAGGTGTGCATTAACACTTAAACCACACCTGACATCTTGAACAAACAGGTCATTTGTACCCTGGACACAACGAATAACGCTAATATCAGTTTAATTGTAACGTATAGTCTTCGTCTTCTTTTTGCATTATCATTCGTTGATTCCATCCTCGTCAATACAGAAGGCCAAGTATGTTTTCACAACGTTGGGCCGATGCGGTGAAGCGTCTGGACTGGTTGAGTCGCCCATAGTAGCTTTGCACAACTACGCGCAAGAACATTTCCAGGACTGTCGGGTTTGGAGATCGAGATTCTCATAATGGGATTATGAGATATTTGGCCCTAGTCTTTGGAACCCAAAGCACAGCAGCGGCTCCCCATGCTAAATTCTATATAGCTTAAGTACATTTTCTGTGTTATACACTGCTGCCAGTCACTCACATCCTCGACAGAACACCATTTTCTAGTTTGCAATACATTAAAAGACAAACAGCAGTAACTCTTGGCTTGAAAAGTAAGCAGTCACTGATAATTGTCTGTACAATAAACTATTGTAGATCTAGAAGTAGCATAATTGAAAATAAAAGTGCACAAATCAGATAAAAGATAGGCCTACGTCATCAAGAAGGGTGTGCCGTTTCGAGCCTCCGATTACCGCACTGTTTATCACTGTTTATATACTGTAGATCTGGTAATTTTCGCGTGCTTAATTTTTTGACAATTTCTTTTTCTATGTCTTTTCACGAAGTTAAGACTTCGCGATTTTTCTTTTTTCTTTATTAGCGCTATTATAATAATAATATTTCGCGATATTCTTGAATTCGCGAATTTATCCTCCTCGCAAAATTCGAGACCTCGCGAATAATGCCAGAATTACCGTATACTGGTCGTCTTTAAATTTCAGTGCGGGGACCGTTTTTATTCGCTAGAATCTGACGTAATCCTAAATGTCTTAGTCAGTTTTTCATGTTGTGAGTCCAAGACCATTATGCATGTTCACTCTTATCATACGAGGATTGACTTTAGATGTCACGTCTACAGACGTCAGATTCTGACGTCTAAAGACAGTTCCCAAGCTGGAAAAATTAAAACACTTCGAAAGGCCGTAGACCCAAAACATAGGTTTTCAAATGAATCGGCAATACCAATTAAGATATTTATGATGATTTCAAATTGAAAAAAACCCTTTGGTCTCCATAGTTTCTACAAAAATTCAGCGCTTTAAGGGTTAATATGTATGCCCTAATTCGCCTCGGCCATCACTCGAAACTTTGCAGATACTATAGAAAAACTGTCGAGCAATGATCACGACACATCACGACTCTGGAAGCCACCGCTAAAGCCAGGTATCTCAGTACCTGATCAGGCCGGACAACCAGTTTATGTAAACCGCTTGCCCTGACCTTTATGCCCTAATTCGCCTCGGTCATGACTCGAAACTTTGCAGATACACTCTAAACAATATTCTTTCCATGCAACCCCAGGAGAACCCTGGAAGGGTTCTCCTGGGGTTGCATGGGTGATTGTACTGAAGGGTTCCTTCTAAAGAACCTATATTGTTTAGAGTGTACTATAGAAAAACTGTCGAGCAATGAATGCCACATCACGACTCTGGAAGCCGCCGCTGACGTCAGGTATCTCAGTACCTGATCAGGCCGGACAACCAGTTTATGTAAACCGCTTGCCCTGACCTGGTTTAGTTAACCCGCGGGCCATGTCCTTATCGTCGGGAAATGGCGACCCGGCCCGGCTGGTCGCCCAGATTAGATTAGGGAAGCCCGCTGGAAAAGGGGCCGTGGACAGGCAGAGACAAACTGTGGTAACTGCTTACTTGAAAAGTGAGCAGTTACCGCTGTTTGCCGTGCCGTCCGGTGACGCACATCGCGCTGGAGGTAGCTTCGATTTTTCATTAACCCTTTCGTCTCCGTGGCTCGCACTTAATTTAATTCAGAATTTAAATCCCGCCGCTGTGGTGTCAAATTAATCCCATCCGCGTCAAATCCTGGGCGACAAAGCGGGATGTGGAAAATTAAAAAACACCCCAGAACCTAAAAGGTTAACCCTTTCCCGCTGAAAGGAAACACCTATGATTAACAGTGCAAGAAGAGCGGGGCGACCCGTAACCCCCGCGTTAGTCATGTTTTGTGGGCCAAAAACGGGGCAAAGCGCGGCTTATTTTAATGTATGGATTTTCGGGCTGTAGATCGTGCTCTGAATACGATCTGGGAGGTTTTTCACCGTCGGTTGCCTCGCCCGGTACCGGTTCAGCCCCGGAGGCGCTGCGCCGACAGCGGCTCTCGACAACGTCTACGGCGTTGATTTATCGCCGAGGCAACGTAATTGACCTGTCGCGAAGCTCTCCACAAAAATGTGAGACTTTGACCCAATCCCGGATTAATGTCGGGCCAGCGTCTTCGCCGCTGGCCCAACATTAAGCCGGCATTGGGTGGGCGCCACGTGTTTGCAGGGATCATATCGCCTGGGTTATTATCATGGCCTTATGTAATATACTGCTCTGCAGACGAAAAGGCAGTATCTTCTCACTTATAAAGTATAAGCAGATACTGCCTTTTGGGTTGGCATGGCAGCGACTGTGTTGTGAAAAAAGGGTCGCTTCCCAGCAAACACGACACGATGGAACAATGATGTCTTAATGTTGGGCCTGCGTCGTAGACGTTGGGCCAACATTAAAACATCATTGTTCCAACGTGCCGTGTTTGCTGGGATTTGTCCTACAAATAGTCTGCTCTGCAAAGCCAAAATGCAGTATCTGCTTACTTGCATCAAGTAAGCAGATACTGTCTTTTGGCTTTGCACTCCTCCCCGGACAGGGAAGGTTCAGAGTTTGAAAGGTAAATTCCTGTGATTTTTACGACATAATACTTCATATGAATAATACATGCACACATAATCCCTCGAACACGAGATATTGAACCAACGTTGGCTTAATGTTGGGCCAGCGTCGTGGACGGTGGACCAACGAGTGTGCTATATACATTTATATCATATTTCGATGTCCCATTATATGTAAGTAATTCTGCATATAATTTGCCTCCAAAAATATTTCCACTTGAAACGCCTCTGGGCTCGGATCTCCGAAGAGGATAGGATTAAAGAAATGATGGTCCAGATTATTATTTTGAATTAAAACGTGTCTTTTGCATTGGAATTTAAATAGTTTTTGATACATTTTAATTTGCAAGAACCGGAAACATGCCTTTTTATTTTGAACTCTTCACGTTCGTGTGGACATAGCCATATTTGAGATGACATGATGAATTTTTCAAAACGAATAATTATCGGACAAGTATAACAGTCAGGCCTCTCCATTCCATAGAAACTGGATAAGTTGACCCAACGTTAGTTTAATAATGGGTCAACATCAGCGAGGCTGGCCTAACAATCATCCAGCTTTAATCAGCCGTTCAAGAGAATTGAGCGGCAGGTCTTGAATGGTGTTTAATGCAAAGATCGTTTTCTAATCCAATAGGGCAAAGGCAAACAACAGTAACTGCCTACTGGGAAATAAAACAGTTTCTGCTGTTTGTCGTTCAACAGCCGTGCAAAGCGAAACTGTGATAACCGTTAAGTTCTTACTTGATAAATAATCAGTTACAGTCTTTTGGCTTTGCAGGGCAGTACAGCTGGTCAAAACCAAAAGGCTCACCGGGTAATCTTAGTCCGTAATAACAGACTCTGTGTGTGGTACAGAGTCTGTGATCATTACCATTCGTAAAGTTGTGCCCCAAAAATACGGCGCGCATCCGATCGATTCCGCAATGAATTATTGCGTCATTGTTTGATCAATTATTTTTATATCATTCTGTAATGACAGGTGTGCATCTCATTAGAATAATGGCTTAACGTGGAGACTTAAAACCCTGTCTTTATAGGTGAATTTATCATCTAAAAAGGGCTACCCTCTCATTTTTCATGATATTTTTGGTTTCAGCGTACACTGACCACCAGCATAGAAAACCACAGCTTTTGCTATGCTGTCAATCTCCGACGTTGAACCATGCTGTTTACGTCAAGCTTGGACTAGGTAATCTTGATAAAAACAGGAGCTGCTGCAGGACTGATGACAAAGTGGGAGCTCCATAAAATACCCCATAAATGTGTCACTTCTAAAAACGTAGATGTGCTGATGGTTACAGCAAACGAGTTTGACTGAAATCTGATGAACAACACGTCGCAATGGCCAAGCGTGGGGACATAACATCTCATATGTTGCGTACAGCACGCAGTAAACACAAAACATTTGCATAAGATTTGTACAATGCTGGACCAACGTCGAAGACGTTGGGCCGGCGTTGTACAAATGTTATACAAATGTTTTCTGTTTGTTGGGATATAGCACGCAGTCATGGTTCATTCCCGCTCACACGTAAATATTTTGTATTGTGGGGACCCTCAGTGACCAAGAGGCAACGTGCTCGACCTCGGACTGCAAATGCTCTAATTTCGAATCCTGCATCTGCAGTGTTATCTCATACATCTCACCATCCTCAGAAGTTTATCTTGGTTTATTTTCATTCAAGTATTCATTTATTCATCCATTTATTCATTTATTCGTTCGTTCGTTCGTTCGTTCGTTCGTTCGTTCGTTCGTTCGTTCGTTCGTTCGTTCGTTCGTTCGTTCGTTCGTTCGTTCGTTCGTTCGTTCGTTCGTTCGTTCGTTCGTTCGTTCGTTCGTTCGTTCGTTCGTTCGTTCGTTCATTCGTTCGTTCGTTCGTTCGTTTGTTCGTTTGTTCGTTCGTTCGTTCGTTCGTTCATTCGTTCGTTCGTTCATTCGTTCGTTCTTTCGTTGATACCTTCGTTGGTTCGTTCGTTCATTCATTCATTCATTCATTCATTCATTCATTCATTCATTCATTCATTCATTCATTCATCCATTCATTCATCCATTCATTCATTCATTATCTGTTTATAGAAGATGCGGGGCCCTGACGCAGTGTTAAAGCTGCCTGCTTGGAATGTTGGAGATTGCGGGTTCAAGCCCCGCTCTGGCATTCACGTTTTAAAGAATCAAAATGTTTTTTCCCGCTCACCCGTAAAGATTCAATATTGTGAGGAGCCTCCGTGACCGAGAGGTAGCGTGCTCAATCTCAGATCGGCAGGCCTGGAACATCGAATTATGTGTCTGGATGGCAGTGTCATCTCATTCATCCCATTCATCTCACCATCCTCGAGAGGTTCTCCTGGCCCAGTTTAGCCTAATACCACATTCACCTCCTTTTTTAGTTATTTACTACATGTTACATAGACTTACTTTTAAACTATATATATATAGGCCTACAATATGTTCAAGGAAATTTAAAGGTTCCTGCATCACTAGAAAATAGTGTTTGTCAAATTTCATGACAATTGGTTGAGAATATTGGCTGAAAGTCGGTAACCACGGTTAATGTGAATGCGAATATAATTTTACGTCGTAGAAATAACCAATGCCGCATACATTAAAACGCCACCTAAGTGATTGTGGTTTATTTGAACCATTGCCCAAAGATGAACCAGATTTACAAATTTCGGCATCACATTGGCCCGCCGTTAGCACGGCGTTCTTTCCTCTGCCTGCGTAGGCAAGTACCAGAGTACGAGGCATCTACCACTGCTGTTTTAATGTTGGCCCGCCGTCTGCAACGTCGGGCCAACATGAAACCGACGTCTCGTGAATGTCACAGTTCACGGTGGTCAGAAGCGGCCCACGCACTGCCTGAGCTCATTTAGAGTCCGCAAATCCGGATAAACTGGATCAGTTGTGGGGAAGGGTGGTTCTGGGAGAGAGGTGCACCGTCTTGCAATCCAGAAATTCCTCAGGATTGTGAATGAAAATATATCATTTGATGACCAGCAATGCGAGGCCGTATACCAATGCTGGCTCAATATTAGAATGATTATAATAAGCTGGAAAGACAGTAAGTAGTTGGTTCAAGATAAAGCCAAGGTCATAATTATGGCTTGGCGAATATTAGCTGACACCTTGACATTTTGCATGCTAACCATGCTTATAAAAGGGCATTTTCTTCAAAAAAGTAATTTAACAAATGTGACGGTTTCCGCCAGGAATGTTTGAGTGGGAAGGGGGAGATCCAGAAGGATTGGCGATCTGTGCCCCCCCCCCCCCTCCAGGCGAAAACAATTTGTCTTTTAAATTTTAGTGCTGAGAATGACCAATTTTACCTGAAATTATAGAGAAATCTGGAATATATTTAAATGTATATATATATATATATATTTAAATTTTCCTTGTGATGCTGAATGGGGAGGGGGGGTCCAGGATCCCCCCGGACTCCCCCCCCCCTCCCACCCCCCGCTAGCGGGAACCCTGAATGTGAGAAATGTTATTTAAACTCCTGTTTTAGTATATTGCACCTGGATTTACTTTGCTGTAGCAATTCCCTTTTATTTTCACAGCGACTACTATTCTCACGTAGTTGAGTGGTAAACTTAGACTAAAAGATAATTTTCATGCACAGAGTAGAACTTGTCTCAAAATGTCTGAGAATCCATTGAAATGCTGATTTCTAGAAAATGGAAAACCCGCTGATTTATCATGTTTTAAATCAGCGGGTTTTTTACGCTGACATGTTTGACATGAAAAATCAGCGGTTTTTTCATTTGACTGGGAATGTATACATAGCCAACCTACCCTGTGTACCCCAACTCCAATATGTGCAAACCAGTTGTAAATCGCATTCTGGTATAAAACAAATTAACCCTTAAGGTGCTAAAAATATATAATTTATACAATTTAAATTTTCACCAACTTGAAGTTGTGTCTCGCTACCGCGACCCACAACTTAAAGTCGGTGAAAATTACTCATATTTGTTAATTTGAGACCAGACATTTGCAATGTTTAAACACTCACTCCATTCCCCATACCATTAATACCAGTGATTTGATCGGCTAATAAAACAGATTAAAAAGACTATAGACACGCTTAGTGTGTTAACCCTTTAACCGCCGGTGCCGCATACATTCCGGTTGTCATTTTTTATTAGCACTTTAACTACCACATTTTAAATATATTAAAGATAAAATGTGACATCAACCAGCCAGATTTGAAAAGAGTTGACCTTCATTTTGTCAAATCTGAATAATTTTTATTCACTTGAAGTTGTGGATCGCGTCAGCGAGACAAAACTTCAAGTGGGTGAAAATTCAAATTGAATAATTTTGCGGTTAAAGGGTTAAATAAATGTTAAAGTCTATATCGCGATACACCATAGTTTATAGATATTCATAAAATAAAATGATCGTATTTCATATCAATCAAGATGTTTTCAAAATAAAGTCACTTGCATTGCCACACATTCAATAGGTAACACAGCTGCCCTGCTAAAACAAACAAGAGTAACTGCTTTTTTGAAAAGTAAGCAGCTACTGCTATTTGCCTTCGCATGGCAGACTGAACAGTCGCTGAATTTTGGTGCAGCGTTTCAGATGCCAGACCGGGATCTGAAACCAACATTAATATCCTATTTTAGTAATATCCTTTTTTGTGAACATGGTTTCCCATATTTTTTTCCAAAATCACAAAATTGTGTTAATTTGAATGTCTAGTTACATATTATAATATTATTATTGAAGCAATGGTATATATATCGGTAAAATAATATCCGGTAAAAACTAGGATGCAAGAAACTTGTCAAATTCGTCATGACGAATAAACGAATGTTATTAAGAAAATGTACATCGCTGCAACTAAAAGTTGTCCTAAATCTCTATATTAAATCATTTAAATTTTCACCTATATAAAGTTGTGTTTCAAATGAAGCGGAAAGCGCTAAGTAAGACATATGATGATTTTAAATAGGAGAAACCCTTAGGTTCTCATGGTTTATAAACAAATATTTCAGAGCTTTAAGATATAGATCGCTGATCAACCCTTTCACCGCCATATTATTCAATCTGAATTTTCACCCACTCGAAGTTGTGTCTCGCTGACGCGATCCACAACTTCAAGTGAGTGAAAATTATTCAGATTTGATAAAATGGAGGTCAACTGTTTTCAAATATTGCTGATTGTTGTCACATTTTATCTTTAACATGTTTCAAAGGTGGTACTTAACGTGCTAATAAAAAATGAAAACCCGAAGATATGCGGCACCGGCGGTTAAAGGGCTAAAGTTTCATTCCTAGTTTTAGTAACGATGACAGCCACACAACAACATAAATAATATTGTGACAAAAATGCAATGGATTCGTAACAACGGCAAGGAGAAGATCATCTGCCCTTTATTTCTCTTTTTGACAGCCCAGCTGTGCAGATGATTGTCCGGTTGATCGGATGCTCAATGTTTAATTAGACGTGATCAGTGGATCTCTTAGTGGGTAAAGTTTGCGAGATTCCAGAAATATAACTCTCAACGCCCTGACAAGAAGGACGCTAAAAAAATGCGTCCCGCCCCTGCAGTCACAAGACTTTAAATCAATGTTGGTTTAACGTTGGTCCACCGTCTACGACGCTGGCCCAACGTTAAACCAACATTGATTCAATGTCTTGTGTCTGCTGGCGTTGAATCAATGCTGTTTTAACGCAGATACACCGTCTACGAAGCTGGCCCAACGTTAAACCAACATTGATTCAACGTCTTGTGTCTGCTGCGGGTACTCTGCCGTACAAAGCCAAACGCAGTATCTGCTTACTTGTAAACTTTACAAGTAAGCAGATACTGTATTTGGCTTTGCAGAGAAGTATACCTGTCATGCAAAGGCAAACAGCAGTATATGCTTACTTGAAATGTAACCACTTACTCCTGTTTTCCTCATCTTCATCTATCAAGTTGTCTGCTACCGGCTGACTGTCAAACCTGATGCACCGAGATGGTTTTCCGAGAATGGTTTAGCCCACGTTTAGTCTGCATCTGGTTTACTTTTTGTCGGGAATACCTTTCCGACAGGTACATAGAATCCGTTTATTATTCATGTCAAGTGAATGACAGGTACACTAATGAAGACTGGGGTACTACAGTGACCATCTGGAAAAAATCTTCTATTCAATTTTTCAGTTGCATCGCTCTGAAATAAAAATACCACCCCCTCCCCCCACCCAAGCTGCGGGTACTTAAAAAAACGCGGGCGTTTAACGTGTTAAACGCTCGATGTCTTCACCAAAAACAATAATGCAAAATCGATATTAAAACATAGGTAATACTAGGAGACACAAGACGTTGAAACAATGTTGGTTTAACGTTGGTCCAGCGTCGTAGACGGTGGACGAACGTTAAACCAACGTTGATTCAAAGTCTTGTGTATCCTAGTGTTGCTTATGGGTTTTTTAAATAGTTGTTCCCTGAGTTCTGTCGAATGATAAGACCTATAATTCAGCACACACACGACGACCAGTGGATAAGTTAACAGCCGACTAACTATAAACGTATCAAATTAATAATAATATATACTTAGCATTTGATCGTTCTAACCAATCTGAAATGTCTGCGTATATGTTCGAGGCGCCAATCGAGCCACCGAAAATCGGCGACTGATTGCGACTTCTTAGAGACGACTAACTGCAGACTAAATTAAGACAGAGACTGACAGAGTCGCCATTCGTCTCAGTCGCCAAACAGTCGCAAGCCCGGTGATATACTAGCTTAACACATTCACATAAATATGCGCGAATTAAAAAACGGCTAAAAAATATTATATTATTTTGCTGGATTCGTATCCGTCTTTGTGAAGGTGAACACCCACACCAACATAACAGAATGGTGCATTCACATAATTCGACTCTTTGGATATGAAAGGGTGTATTTGCCACTGGTGGTAAATACACCCTTTCACATCCAAGGGGACTAATCTATGCACCTATTCGTGCATATGGGAATGCATCTTTGGAGGTACTTTGCCGCATTTGTTTTTGTACTCCTATTCTCACATAATATGTGAACACATCTTAGCCCTTACAACCCTCAATTTTGTATAAATCATGGAGACCAAAAGGTTTCAATAAATTCGAAATCATCGTAAATGTCTTCGTTAGCTCTTTCTGATTAATTTGAATACCTATGTTATGGGTCTCCGTCCATTAGAAATATAATTATTCTTACGGTGCGGCGATAGACTTTAGTCTTCAGAATCTGACGTCTACAGAGTCAAATATAAAGTCTATCCCCGGCAAACACGAGACATTGAACCAATGTTGGTTCAATGTTGGCACGCCGTCTGCGACGTCGGCCCAACAATAAACCAACATTGGTTCAATGTCTCTTGTTTGCTGGGTCCCCACGCTATAAGGGTTACATGTAACAGCAAGTTCACTTGACAGTTGTGATAAACCGCGCTCCTGGCCTTTAAAGGTCAATGCGGGAAGCACTCTTTGATCCAGGACCGACGGTCTGAGTACTTGCCAAATAAATGTAATTCCCGAAACGGCTGCATACCAATTAGAGATTACGAAGTCAGTCAACGCGCGGAAGCATTTCATCTTCCCGATAAAACCCCTGCAATCACGAGACATTGAGCCAATGATGGCTTAATGTTGGTCGAACGTCGTAGATGGTGGTCCAACATTTAAGCAGCCTTGGCTTAAATTTAAATGTATGTTGTTTACTTGCGGACTACCCGGCAAACACAAGACATTGAACCAGCGTTGGTATAATGCTGGGCCGACGTCGTGGACAACATCATACATTCCCAGCAACCACAATACGTCGAAAACGGTGGGCCAGCGTTAAAACAATATTGGTTCTGCCATTTGTGTTGCTGGGTTGTAATAATCAGCTGTGTGATCGAATATTCACTTCAACTTATCTACAGAGCTGCATGATTGTGTCAGTGTTCAAATTGTGAAACAGCAATGTCCCCTCCCCCGCCTAAATAGAAAAAAAATCACCATGGACTCATCCGATATTAAGGGATATTAAGGGGTAAGCCTGTAACTACAATAGGCCCACTTAATTACACACATCTGGCATATAGAATAAAAAGGCCTACATAGCCTGTCGCTCACCTATGTTCGCTCCTCTAGACCACATGCCAAAACGTCACGCCCCCGTATCATGTTTGCCGGACCCGCTGTGCATTGGCGTGTAGCGGGAAAGATTTGTGGGCCCTACCAGTTAATTCAAATTTAAATTAGGATTGGATAAAAAGTGACATCAATCAGAAAGATTTCACGATTGCACATTGTTGACCTCCATTTTGTCAAGTCTGATTAAATGCACTCACTTGAAGTTTTGGATCACGTCAGCGACACACACCTTCGAGTAGGTGAAAATTCTAATTGAATAATTTGGCGGTGTAAAAGGTTCAGGTGGGATTACTGATACCAATTATACGTACAACTTGACAATTCTTGAATTCTACAAAAAATATTCCAAGGCCTTGAAAGTACTTGAAAAAATGAGATAATTAGCAAGAGGTGCTTGAAACCCTTGGGTTTTGAAAATGATACTTTTCATCCATGTATTATTTCATATGTCAGAATAAAACTGCCTCTAGGCACCTTTGCTATGAAACCATCCAGTAGGCGTACGTGTTCAAATATTAATGTTGCCTCCCTGTCTGTAATGGTCTCTGCAATTTTGTGGTCCTTGAAACTTTTTGAAGAATCCTTGAATTATGTCATTGGTGGAATATACGAGCCTTGACACTATATTTTGTAAGCATTTGTGTGAGTATTTTTGTTTACATCATAGTCAACTTTTAGAAAAGGAATATAATCTCTAAAAAAATATAAAAACAATTGGATATGCATATTTTGTGCTCAGTCCCTGTTTACACTTACTCTTTCCAGGGCGGGGACCGACTTTAGACTTCTTCATTTGTCAGATTCTGACGTTTAAAGCATTAAAAGGGTAAAATGATTATGTATAATGGACGTTGATCCATAACATAGGTATTCAAAACACGTGGAAAGAGTTAACTGTTTTTTTTTCAAATTGAAAATAACCCTAGGTCTCTAAAGTTTATGTAAAAATATTTTCGCGTTTCAAGGGTTGACCCTTATACCTCGCGGGAATCGACTTTAGTCGTCAGAATCTGACGTCTGTAGACGTCAGAATCTGACTTCTAAAGACGATCCCCGCACTGTAATAGTAAAACTATTTCTAATGGCCGTAGACCGATAACATGGGTATTCAAATGAGAAGCAGAAAGAGCTAACCAAGCCATTTATGATGATTTCGAATTGAATAAAACCCTCTGGTCTCCATGATTTATATACAAAATATTTCCGCATTGAAAGGGTTAATAACAGTGCTCTGGGGTATCTACTTCAACCATACAAGTGCAGCTGAATACTTTGTATGAAATTCCATTTGATCCGTTTCCACTCAACGACTTTGATACTAAGTTATCTATTTGATATGGACCCAGATCTATAGTATTGTAATATTAAGAACTGTGATGATAATCACGAAAATGAGCTTTTTCATTCGGAGCCTCTTTAAATGGGAAATGTAGTCCTTTAGTAAAAGGTGGTCAATTTGTGTCAATGCTCGTATTACAGATCAGTTATAGAAAAAGAGGGTGTTACTGTTTATGATCAACTATAGTCGTGGCAGTTTACCAAATTTGCTTAAATGTTACGATACAAGTTTACATGTTTCTTTGTTTTTCTTTCTAATTTGAAAAAATGTACTTTTTCGAGAGGGAGTTTTGTCCCCGTTGTCACTTGATATGATATGTCATTTTATTTATTATTATTTTTATTTATTTTATGTGTATAAACACTGATATTGGTTTCCTTGTTATTGTAGTATGACAATAAATACATATTAATTAAACATAAATAGAATATAATACATGTAGATTGTTTTTATAAATATTAAAACATATCAGCCGTCAAAACATAACAGCGTCACGTCAAAACATAGCAGCGTCACGTCAAAACATACAGCACTGCATCAACGTTAAGAAGCGCTCAACATTGGACAGAGGGATTGCAGAATTATCAGACGAAAACAATTCTCAATAACCGCTTTATCCATTTATAATTTACAACTATATAAAACGGACAACCAATTAGTACAGTCAGTTCTGTAGACACTAATGAGTTTGTCCTTCGCTTGTTTTCCTGCTAATCCATTAGACCAGCGGTATAACGTTGCCACCCAATGATTATTTTAAGCCGGCCCATCGTCTGCGACGATGGCCCAGCCTAAAAAGATCATTGGGTGGAAGCCTTATTATGCCTGCTGGGTTGATCACCTGGTCATTCAGTTGACAATGAGCCTAACACATTGTCGTGTGTGGGTTATCGCTAATGATCTGTTTTTCCTCTACGCTTGAATTGCTCCGTGACGTAAAGGCACAGAGGGGGGACGCTTATTGGTGAACGCTGCTTCTCGGCACACATAAACTGGCCTTCAGAAAAATATTCTTTATTGCTGAATTCTTTCATGACCGAGAGGGATAGAGTATTCGACCTCAGACCGCTGCCGTTCAAATTTCGAATCCTGTGTCTGGCATGCAATGCCATCTGATTCATACATGTCTGTATTATATATATGCATATATAAACGATCTTATGAAATAAACCTATTATCTATTGTCTATTGTCTTTTGATATCCCAGCCCAGTTTAGTCTATATGTGCACAGATTTGGCTTACATCCCCATTCATTCATTCATTCATTCATTCATTCATTCATTCATTCATTCATTCATTCATTCATTTATTCATTCATTCATTCATTCATTCATTCATTCATTCATTCATTCATTCATTCATTCATTCATTCATTCATTCATTCATTCATTTATTTATTCATTTATTCATTCATTTATTCATTCATTCATTCATTCATTCATTCATTCATTCATTCATTCATTCATTCATTCATTCATTTATTTATTTATTTATTTATTTATTTATTCATTCATTCATTCATTCATTCATTCATTCATTCATTCATTCATTCATTCATTCATTCATTCATTCATTCATTTATTCATATATTCATTTATTCATACTTTCATTCATTCATTCATTCATTCATTCATTCATTCATTCATTCATTCATTCATTCATTCATTCATTCATTCATTCTTTTATTCATTCTTTTATTCATTTATTCATTCATTTATTCATTCATTCATTCATTCATTCATTCATTCATTCATTCATTCATTCATTCATTCATTCATTCATTCATTCATTCATTCATTCATTCATTCATTCATTCATTCATTCATTCATTCATTCATTCATTCATTCATTCATTTATTTATTTATTCATTCATTCATTCATTCATTCATTCATTCATTCATTCATTCATTATATTTATTCATTATCGATTCATTCATGCATTCATTCATTTATTCATTTTAGTCAAGTCACAGTGTACAGTACTGATTTAGCAAAATGGGACAAGCTTTTTCAGTGGGGCTAGCCCCGGCTAACGCAGGCTAGCCCTGGGCTAGCCCTATGTTCTCTCCCCACCCCATTTGGGGCTCGCATGTATGCGCCCAAAGTTATAACATCCTTTAGCCGGGCCGCAATGTGCGTTTTGTATAAGTTCATATAACTGGAGCCGCGCTCATATCGCCGGGGCTCAAGCCAATCTAGAGCCTCAGCGAATTGAGTCAACGCCTGTCAGGCGCGCTTCTCGTCTGGTCCAGTTTCAAGCTCGACCGGTGCGCCGGGCGAGCCTGACTTTCCAGGTGCCTGTTTTTTCATCTTCAGTTAGGCCTATTCCAGTGACCGTAGCTTCATAAAACCACCCATTTTCTGAATTTATACACTGAATTGCTTGTCTGATACTAAAGATAATGTCTAAATGCTAAAGGCTTAATGCTAAATGGCTAAGCAGAAATAAATTAGGACTGCAACAGGTCTACATGTATACACGTACGGACACTCAATTATTGCACGTTTAGATCAACTCAGAGCTGTTCAGATGATGCTGAATGTGGTCAAGCTGAGCGCGCCCTGTCTTGCCCAGAGCGAGCCTGGCCAGCCCGGAGAGATGACACATGGTTTACAGCATCCATGCTAGCCGTCACACAGTATACTGGGGTGCAAGCCCAAGTAGGATTTGGGCGGGTATATTTTCCTGGCCCGAACCGTGTGGGGGCTCGAGCCCATTTCATGCGCTGGGCGCAACCAATTCTGCGCCTGTCTCGCCGGGCTTGCGCCCGGGTTAATGACGGGCTGGCCAGCGTTAACGCAGGCCAGCCACTGATGAAAAATCTGTCCCATTTTGTGAAATCAGTACTGCAGTACTGATTTAGCAAAATGGGACACGCTTTTTCAGTGGGGCTAGCCCCGGCTAACGCAGGCTAGCCCTGGGCTAGCCCTATGTTCTCTCCCCACCCCATTTGGGGCTCGCATGTATGCGCCCAAAGTTATAACATCCTTTAGCCGGGCCGCAATGTGCGTTTTGTATAAGTTCATATAACTGGAGCCGCGCTCATATCGCCGGGGCTCAAGCCAATCTAGAGCCTCAGCGAATTGAGTCAACGCCTGTCAGGCGCGTTTCTCGTCTGGTCCAGTTTCAAGCTCGACCGGTGCGCCGGGCGAGCCTGACTTTCCAGGTGCCTGTTTTTTCATCTTCAGTTAGGCCTATTCCAGTGACCGTAGCTTCATAAAACCACCCATTTTCTGAATTTATACACTGAATTGCTTGTCTGATACTAAAGATAATGTCTAAATGCTAAAGGCTTAATGCTAAATGGCTAAGCAGAAATAAATGAGGACTGCAACAGGTCTACATGTATACACGTACGGACACTCAATTATTGCACGTTTAGATCAACTCAGAGCTGTTCAGATGATGCTGAATGTGGTCAAGCTGAGCGCGCCCTGTCTTGCCCAGAGCGAGCCTGACCAGCCCGGAGAGATGACACATGGTTTACAGCATCCATGCTAGCCGTCACACAGTATACTGGGGTGCAAGCCCAAGTAGGATTTGGGCGGGTATATTTTCCTGGCCCGAACCGTGTGGGGGCTCGAGCCCATTTCATGCGCTGGGCGCAACCAATTCTGCGCCTGTCTCGCCGGGCTTGCGCCCGGGTTAATGACGGGCTGGCCAGCGTTAACGCAGGCCAGCCACTGATGAAAAATCTGTCCCATTTTGTGAAATCAGTACTGTATGTATTTATTCGTATTTTTTAGCAGGAACGATGACTTAAAATAGTTGGGTCGTCATGATTTTCTGAGTAAACATTGTGGGCTCACAATGCGATGGCAAAAAATGCGCAGCATGATCAACGTACACAGTGGGGTTCTCCGCAATGTAAATATTATTATGGTTTATTATGGTCTCTGGCAAAAATGAAATGAAGATTGTTTTATGCCACATTTGTGCACATATAGGTTAAACTGGGTCAAGGGAAACTCCTGAGGATGGTGAGATGAATGAGATGACAGTGCACCCCAGACACAGAGAGGGCGGGGGCCCTAGGGTAGTGGTTAGCACCGCTGCCTTTCACGCCAGAGCTCGGGGTTCGGTTCCCGGTCTTGGCGGTTTGAAAGAAACAAAAAATGTTTCTTCCCCATCCACGTGTGAAAGTCAGTATTGTGGGGAGCCTCCGTGACCGAGAGGTAGCGTGCTCGGCCTCAGACCGCCAGGGCTCGAATTTCGAACCCTGTGTCTGGAGGACAGTGTCATCTCAATCATCTCACCATCCTCAGGAGGTTCTCCTGGCCCAGTTTAGCCTATATGTGCACAAAGGTGACCTAAAGCCCGATTCATTTCATTCCATTTCCCAGACACAGAATTCGAAATTAGAGCCCTGACTTTCGAGGCCCAGCACGCTACCTCTCGGTCACGGAGGCTCTCCACAATAGTGAATCTTTACGAGTGAGCGGTGAAAAAACTTTTTTTCTTTGAAACTTGAATGCTAAATCGAGAGACGAACCTGCGATCTCCGACTTACTTTCCAAGCAGGCACTGCTCTAGGAGCCCCACACTCCATTACTTGGCCATACAAACGCTAAGACATACAATTTAATTTTTGTCCACTTATAGTTGTGTTTTGCTGTCTCGCCCCAGATTTTAAAGTAGATAAAAGTTACTTACACATTGCCCCCCTTGGATATGAAAGGGTGCGTCTGCCACTTTGTGAAGTGGCAGACACACCCTTCCATATTAGGAGGGCTATTAAGAATAACAATAAAATTGTGCAAAATGTAAATCGTCGCCTCGGAGCTAAAGGATCCTATCTGCCACTCTGACGAGTGTCAGATAGGATCCTTTAGCTCCGAGGCGACTAAATAAAGCATGACATTTGTAGTGAGACATCTTTTGACGACTGTTATGAGATTCAGGTACAGAACCACCCTGAGACAAGCACCAGATTACCTTGGTTGACTTTTAAATAGAACCTCAAGGTCATAGCATAATATATTTTTTGCTGTAGGTTTATAGTGTGTATTTTCAATCTGATAAGGCTATATTATACCTTGTTCACAATGGAAATGTTTTGATTCAATTTATAAGTCACCCTTTTTACTAGCTGATATTTCAAGGTCAAAATTTGACATCTAACGTTAAAAGTAGTTTCTTTCCTTATGAATCAACATATACACATTTTAGTCCAGTTGTTTAGCACAATTATAGTGACATAAATGATACAATTGAAGGGCTCCATGCAATAACTTGTTAAGCGCCATTAACAGGTGCTTGCTGATAACGACGGATTTGAGGTGCTGAGGTAGGGAAGATTATTGTGTAAAAAAATCTTAGGTCTACGACCACTATAAAGCACTTTTCTCAGAAGCAAGTACATGTTTACGGCTGTTAGTGAAACAAATTTCAATATAAAAAAACTGTTAAGTACGTTTACTAGTAAATATTACAAAATAACATATAGCAAATCCTACCGGTAAACTCACTTAACATTTTCTGGAAAATAATAGAATCACAAATCAGAAATGGTGAGCACCAACATGATTGTACAAATATATCAACACTATTAATTTTAAATGTGCAAAAGTATTCAGATAAATGGTTGTGAAGTCACTGCTTACAGGGCGCGGATCGACTTTAGTCGTCAGAATCTGTAGTCTGTCGACGTCAGATTCTGACGACTGAAGCCGATCCCCGCGCTGTAAGGGTTGAGCATACTTAAAGTCAAATAATGTGTCACCGAAATAGATAGCATAGTTTGTGGTAGATGCTCAGCTAGTCAAACAACTCAATTTGGAAAATGCATATTTCTTAAAAAATATCTAAATATTTTTTGTCATAAAGTTGGAAAAAATTGTGTTGGCAATTCCAACTTTAACTGACGAAGCATACAATTGAAACAATTCAACGGGACAAGGGGTAATCTGCTTTGATTTGTTTATGGTGAGACAAAGCAGCAAACACGAGACGTTAATCCAATGTTGGTTCAATGTTGGGTCATTTACGCAGTATTATAGGTTAACCTTTCAAACGGTAGGCGAGACTAGTCGTTTTTAATCTATTTTATTAGCATGTTAAATCATAGTTATTGAGAATGAAAAGTGTGTTTAAAAATCGAAAATTGCAAATGTTTTGTCTGAAATTAAATAAATATCAGGATTTGTTTACCCAATTGAGGATCACCTAAATGAACTCTTTTATCAAACTAAGGGTGAAAACCTAAAAAAACTGGCTATGTTTGTCAAATTAATAGTATGTACATTTTAATATTGCAAAATGTTAATATTGTATATACTATGTCATGTGCCTTCCTGGCAACTCTGTCTTGTTTTCTACTAAAGAAGACCATCAGAATAAACTACTTGTTACTTGTTACTTGTTACTTGGTAGCGAGACACAAGTTTAAGTGGGTGGAAATTTAATTAATTCATTTTAGAGGGTTGAGGGTTACATTTTCGTGTTCTCTATTTCAATAAAAGTTAGGTAACATTAATAGTAGGCCTAACAATATATAAGATTACAAGTAGAACTATTTGATTATTAAAACAACGGTACAAAAATAACATTAGATAATAGCAACCGAACAGAAAACGATCATTATTATCCCGTGCAAGGCCAAAAGGCAATATCTGCTTTCTTTGCAAGTAAGCATACCCCGTCTTTTAGCTTTAACAAACAATCGGTCTTGTGGATGCTAACAGCTATTCAATAAAATGTGAACATAATGGAATGTATAATAATTTGAAAAAACGAGTCTGATGTTGTCCAAATGAGTACTCAAATGTACGATCAAATT
This sequence comes from Flabesymbios commensalis, assembly GCA_964017125.1. Taxonomy (NCBI): domain Eukaryota; kingdom Metazoa; phylum Annelida; class Polychaeta; order Terebellida; family Flabelligeridae; genus Flabesymbios; species Flabesymbios commensalis. The sequence goes on along the minus strand of OZ024918.1, from coordinate 18,017,309 downwards.
TGTCTTGAAGAGCATTACATACTTGACTCAGTCTAGTATGTCAAGTATGTAATGCAATGATCGATTTTGCCCCCCCCCCCCTCTAGAAACAGTTACAGTGTGCTCCAAATTCATTTTGATTGACATGTATTATTAATTCAAATGCAAGCAGCAACAACTGTTACAATGTGACGTCAGATTCTGACGCCGAAAGTCGATCCCAGTACTGAAGGAATTACAAATATATAATGGACCTAATTAAAAGAAATATACATTTTAATATTATATACATGCTAAATGTATTGACCATGGATACCAAATGTTTTTGTCTATTTGAAATCATCATAAATGTCTTAGTTAGACCTTTCCGATTTATTTGAATATTTTCGAATATTTATTTGAAAATCAATTAAAATTCGCAAATATTTTGACCCAAATTAACCAATATAATTAGTTTTCTCCCACTTGCAGTTGTGGGTATTGGTAGTGGGTGAAAATCTTAGAGAAATGCGTCTTAGGTAACTTAGAGGGTAGATGGCTAGCACAGCTCGTGCGAACCTTTCCTCAGCACTGTATCAATGTCGTGACAGCATTTTTGATGCTGGCACGGCATTGAGACAGTGCTTGGCCAGCGAACATTGGCATCTGACAAAATTTATCACTCCGTATTTCTATTTTAGGTGGGTGGCTTAAATAATGTGTTAGCACCAGTGGACGAGGCCCAGTGGGGGTGTAAATAATTACTCAGCCCTAATGGATATATACCACATTTTTGTGCTTAGGTTATGAGCAATAAAATACGAGTAGCTGTCAGTTTTACATTCAGGGGATGCATTCTACTGTGTTATAGTGCAACTAGCATCAAACATCTGTGATGACATTTGTTATTATCAGGATATTTCACATATTTATTCATAGTGACATCTGGCTGCATACTCGACTTGTATTGGATGAAGATATTTTGATGAGGTTTAAACATTGAAGAAAATTGCCATCTATTGGTAAACCAGTTTCATGGAAATTTTCATTAAAAAAACCTTAGTTGTAGGAAAATTAAGTCTGTTTTCAGGGATGTAAAATTATGTTTTAATGCATCGTGAGGGCTTAAAAGGTTAACAAATATTTCAGTTCATGGAAAAGGAAGGGCTGAGTTACAAATCAATTTTGAAAGTTGGGACCCCACATTCATTTGTGTGTGTCGGGTCAAATTTGTGCCACATTGATGACATGATGGCACATTCGTACACGACGACCATCATACGAAGAAACGGTGCTAGTACACTTTCTTATTCTGTTAATGTTCTCTTGCCATCACACAAGTTTTTTGACGTCAGTGCTGCCGGATCTGCTTGGCCGTCACAGATGTGTGAAGCGTTTGCACTATACCCACATTTACATTAGCCAGGGTGAACGAATTTCGCTGTTTTCTCAGTCAATTTTCCACCAATTTTCATAAAAATTCTGATAGGTGATAGATAGATATATTTGACATGTAATGCAATTCTGCGGCTCAGAGGTTTACAGAGGGTGACGATTGGCCACATTTAGATAGACTAACTTTTGAAATATATTATATTTTGCCATTAAAAGGTGGGCGCCGCATCACTCGAAAATAGTGCTTTTACAATTTCAAGACAATTGGTTGAGAATTGACTGAGATATCCGCAAAAATCATTCACTACGGTTAATGTGAATCCGACTATACACACATGGGCGAGACATAATAAACATGATGAAGGAATACAAACGTAACTGCTTACTTGAAATGTAAAAGCAGTTACTGTTGTTTGCCTTTGCATCGCAGTGTGGATAATATAATGTTGGGCATTTTTATAATAAAATAACGGTCCGAGGTCTTTCTCATATTTTCTGAAGATTAAATTAATCTACCCTATTTTTGCCAGCTGTGTCCAAGATGGCGGATATTTCGAACGGGGCCGCACACTTCAGGCCCGTTGTGGTAAAACCACCTTAGACATTTTGGTTATGCTTGTATTTCGATTATGTAGTACTGTAGACGTCAGATTCTGACTTATAAAGACGGTCCCCGCACATAAAGTATTGAAATAATTCTAATGGCCGTAGACCCACAACATAGGTATTCAAATGAATCGGAGAAAGCTAACTAAGACAGTTATGATGATTTCAAATCGAAACCAAAACTTTAATTCCCATGGGTTATATAACAGTATTTCAGTGTTAAAAGGGTAAATAACAGACTCTGTAGGCCTACTCGATAGGCGGCAGAGTCTGCAATTATTGCAATTTGAAAAAGTCGTCAAAATCTGACCACTGCAGACGTCAGATTCTGTCGACTAAAGTATATCCCCCGCGCTGTAAGATTGAACATGTTTATAGTCTCCGTTATAGTCATCATTCCTTGGTGTGGTGATTTAACATGCACTGGTCACCAGCATACAAAAACACAGCTTTTGTTATTTATTTATTTAATAAAGTTTCTTACCTCGTGTTTATAGCGCCCACTCCCTCCATGTGTAGTCCCGGGTATTTTTGTCAAAATATGGCCAAACCTAGAACTACGAGAGAGCAGATAGATTTTCTCACCAAGTTGTAGTATAAGGTCTCTAGTATCACCAAGAAAAAAGTCTTAAGCTCAACTCGTTAAGGGGGTGGGGGTATTATTTGGCCACACCCTTTTTTGACATAGGCAATATTCCAATATCGGAGAAGCGTCCACCTTTGTACCTAATTAATAGATTTAAATGAACTTGGGATTTTTTTATATAGAATTTTATCTGGTGAATCGAATAAAAATATTTACAAGACCTTTTAAGGTCAATTTATACGACAAAGTCAAGGTCAAACACAAAATGTACGCTTTTTAACAGTTTTAGCCTTCTTTTTCTGCAAAACAAACGTTACTAAAATAATAAAATATCGAATGTAAGATGGTTTGCAATTGAAAAAAATAATTTATTAAAGATTTAATTAAAGCAGCTACTTGGGATGACATCAATTTTTGTTTTTTATTTTGTAATCATGATTTTATTTTTTACAGAATTTTTAGATTTTTTAAAATATTTTTTATTCACACTTTTATGAATCTGACTGTAACTCAAACAAACTTTTTGTATACCTAAGCACCTGCTAAAGGACGTTCGAATGTTCCTACAGCATTGGGCCAGCGTCGGCCCAGCGTTGAGCAGACTTTCGGTGCTGTGGGGAACCCCCCTGATTAGCCCGTTCCCACAGCAACTAAGGGCGGCAGCTATTGATGTAACTATGTGGTTACTTTGAACATGCCATCTTATATGGTCAGTATTTGCCGTCTATATCGTGGTATGCTGTAAACAAACCTCTTTTACATGACAGTATATGTCTTCGAAATAGAGATTGTTTCGTCTTTTTCAGTGCCTTAACAGTGATTTTTTTCACATTTTTATATTTTATTTAAGATCAGTAGGTTATATAGGTTGATATATATTATATAGGTTGATATAAATTAATTATTCTTCAATTGACATACTGAGATTTTTATACAAAAATACAGTATTCTGTATACATAGGTTACCTGGTTACTGTGCGGCAATTGCTATAGGAGTGACACTCTCACCCCCTGCCCCACCCCCCTCCCCCATGGCCAGTAAGGCCACTACCTAGATAACACAATACATTGACCCAATTGTAAAATAATGTTGGGCCACCGTCTGCGACGCTGGGCAAACATTATTTCGTTTCCCACACGCAGCACCCCTCTTTCCCCTAAATGGCAAAATAGACTCAATAGGCTACGGCCTATGGCCGAGCCTAATAACCAACAACCAAAATTTTAAGGGAGACCTTTCCGACAAAAAATATATATTAATGTCCATAAATATGGTGTTTCATCGCCTGCATGATAGACAGAGAGAACAGAACGCACAGACACAAAACTGATGTGACATAAAAATGAGCTGTGAGAAGTAAACCTATATATGTCTCCTCTTCTGTGTACAGAGGGGAGACATAACTAGAAAAGTCTAGTTTTTTGTAAAAAAAAACTCGATATGTCTCCCCTCCAGCAGCGTAACCATAAAGGTTGGTAGCTATTAGATGCTGTGTCAATGACTTTTTAAATTATATCTCCCCTCTGTACGCAGAAGGGGAGATATATAAGTCTACTTTTCACCGCTCAGTTTTGTGTCTGTGCGTTCTGTTCTCTTCGTCTATCATGCAGGTGGTCAAACACGAGACGTTGACCCGATGTCAGGCTATTAGCCCAGAAGGCCTATTGGGTTACCGTGTCGTATCAGGTAGAGAAGTAGTCCTATATGGCTCTGTGTACAGAGGGGGGACATAATTAATTTGTCTGTTTGTTGACTGTGTTCAATTGGTATTCTCTAACACAATCATGCGAATAAGACATTGCTAGTTGTTTAATCAACAAACTGAAACCAATATTTTTGCTTACTGTTTATTTTATTAAATTCAAATTTTATTTAAATTTAAATTTCATCAAATCGCTGGGTCGGCTTATTCCTTTCACTATAGATTAGTCTCTGCTATCAGTTCGTGGCAGCCTTCTAGACAGATTTGCGAATTCATACTGATCCGTAGAAAGCTGCTCGGCAAGAAGTGATTATTCAATGAGGGGATCAAGTCTGACGCCAATTTCTTAATCATTTTTTTTCTATCCGGCTCCCCAGCGAACACGAGACATCTACCCAATGTTGGGCCAATGTTGGGCCAGCGTCGTAGATGGTGGCACAACATTGGTCCAGCATTGGGTCGATGTCTCTTGTTCGCTGGGTCAGTGTCCTCTGGACTGCCCCGTAAAGCCAAATGGCAGTATTTGCTTACTTGTACCTCAAGCAGATACTGCCTTTTGGCTTTGCACGCTAGTAGAATACACAACGAAACTAAACGAGAATTTTTTTAGATGGAGAGTTCACTTTATGGTAATATTTAAATTTAAATAGTTCCATTCTTTAGCTGCCCTTGAAATAATACCAGAAAAAAATATTTGTAGATTATAATTATTCGTTAAACACACCCAAACCAAATAATCTGATTCTAAGGAATATAGTCACAGTCTGACAAGACATATGTTGGTGGTTTTATTATGACAGTGCAATGAAATGAAAGTGCAGGTATTTTTCTAAACATAATTGACATTTGATTTTTTTCTGATGTTAACGACAATGAAATTACATTTTTAACATGAAGTAAAATAATCAAATATGTTTCCAATGTCCACATTGTTTTATTCCACTAAGTCGCCGATAAGTTTGTAGTAATTGGGCTGGCACATCAGCACCATTTTGGTATCCTTGTTATTGAAAACTTGGCAATTGTAATAACACATGACCAGTTTATATTTGACAACGCTTTGAAGTACCTTGGACACTGCTCCTGAAAAAGTAGCTTCCTCATAAATGTCCGGTCATTCATGTTATTATAAAGAACATAAGGTCTGATATACAACACATTGTATTTGTTCGTTGTTATCAACCCATTAGTGTGTTGTATCAAAACAGTTTTTTTGACTTTACTTTTTTTGACTTTATAAACAATGGAAACCAAAGGAGTTTTTCAATTTGAAATCATCATAAATGTCTTAGTTAGCTCTTCCCGCTGCATTTAAATACATATGTTATCAGTCTACGCGTCCACCATTAGGAATATTTTATTTTTGTCTGTGCGGGAATCGTCTTTATACGTCATAATCTAACGTCTACAGACGTCAGATTCTGACGAATAAAGATGGCCCCCGCTCTGAAAGGGTTAATACATATATCTCCAAACCAATTTGTGCAAGCAACTAGACATTATCGGAATACATTTCGCACCGTTTACCCTATACAACCATAGTATTCTTGTCCTTAGATTTTAGATTTCACCGACTTACTCATGCCATGTTAATGTTGCTATCATTATTTTTAACTTATATTTTAATTTATAACTATATTTTTTTTGTTTACATGATATTCCACTTCGGTTAGAAGGTGCTAAACTGCCACTTTACAAAGTGGCAGCTTAGTACCTTCTAACTCTAAGGGGACGATATAAACACTGACGCTAACCTTTGTCAACGTATGGGATAACAAAATAAAACAAGCGTAAAGTAACATATTAGCATTTTAAGGAATGTGGGATATAAATATTTGCAGCACGTTGGGTCTCACTTTGAAAAGAAAAACTCTCCGAATATATCGCGTGTTAGACTGTATATCGTTCTCTATCTGACAGCGTTCCAGTCACTGTACACATGAACACCTAGCAAACACCAGGCCAATGTTGGTTTATAGTTGAGCCGGCGTCGACTAGTATGTCCACTTGGTACTTCGTCAGATTTCCCTTCCCTCTTGGTTAGGTTTTGTACAGTAAACACTGGACATCTAGCAAATGCTGGTTTAATGTTAGCCCATTGTCTGAAATGATGTCCCAGTGTTAAACCAACATTGGTTCAACATTTTGTGTTTGCTGGGAAGAGCAGCATTGAACACATTCTGTCCCTTTGAGGACCAAGTCTGAAAGTAGTTAAATTATTATGATCCGGAAATTGATAGAAAAAAATAATGGTGCAATATCTGAAGATGATTTTAATCCGTAGTAGCGTCTTTCTTTGTGTGATAATATACAAAAAATAAAATTATTAAAAAATACATTATTAATATAGTAAATTGGTAGTATATCCACTGTTAATCGATTGTTCCATTGTAAGTTTATCCCGTATTTTTCAAAGTATACTTTACTTTGACCGTGTTAAATAATCATGATAATAGTCATACATATATTAAATACATCAAAAGAGAAAATTACAAAATTTAAATTATATACATGATATATGACAAACCCTGTACCTTACTGTCGAGCCGTCATCAGGTCATGTAGAAAATACATTTGTAAATAAGCAAGTGATCTAGTGTTTTTTAAATTGCCTCCGCGTCCGCCACAAATAACACACGTTGGTGTTCTGTGTCTTTTGTGGCGTGTTCTGGAATGTTTTGAAAATCTAAGAAAATATAAGACACTATCTGTTTAACCCCTTAACCGCCAAATTATTCAATTTGAATTTTCACCCACTTGGAGTTGTGTCTCGCTGACGCGAACCACAACTTCAAGTGAGATTTGACAAAATGAGGTCAACTCTTTTCAAATCGTGCTGATTGATGTCACATAATGGCTTTAACATGCTTAAAAGGCGGTACTGAATGTGGTAATAATTGAGTGAAAAACCCAATATATGCGACACCGGCGGTTAAAGGGTTAAACAGTTAAATGAACTTAATTTAGAATTCTCCCGTTTAAAATCTATTAGATCTGCCTCATCATGTCCAATTGCGAAACTGTGCCGTCTCCCTACATGCCTCTCAGCATTATGATTCTTTTAAAACTATTGTGAAATTTCTGGGGACTGGCTGATTAAATAAACGTTGACCCTATGTTGTTTTAATGTTTCACTGACGTCGTCGCCAGTAGCCCAACATGAATGTCCGTCATCATATCCCAGGAAACACTAGACGTTGAAACAATATTGGGCTAATTCTGACCGATCGACGTAGACGATGGACCAACGTTAGTCCGCACTAACGTCACTGCTTATTGGGTACCCGCAATCTCAATGTACCACTATGTCTGGTGGCCGTTTTTTTATTGCTCTTGCAGACTTTTAGGCCTATTCAAACCTATTCAAATAAAAAAAAAAGACAGCTCGACCCAAGTGCTGCAAGTTAGTTATTAGTTATTATAACTAATACAGTTAGGCAATATTAAGTGATTCGTGGCATGTGGAAGCAAGGATAAATATATCAGACTGGAAGTGGGGTTCATCCACCCGTCCTCCAGTTTTATATTGTGTATTTACTTCTGTCAAAATTACAATAGATCAACAACGTCGTCCACCTTACTGTACTTCACCAGGGTGGCGTTTCACTAAGCGATCTTTAAGGCAAAAATGATCTTTAAAACGCCAAATCCTCCTTAAATAAAGATTTATCCTTAATTAAAGATTTGACTGTTTCACAAACGATCATTAAGGAGTGTTCTTTAAGTCAGCCGTTTCACTAAAGATTTTTAAGGCGAAATCTTTAATTATAAAGATGAGATTTAAAGAGTGGTCGGGGGCACTCTTTAAACTGTTAGAGACGATCTTTAACATAATGTTTATTCATGAATTTGACTCATTTGTGTAGAAAACGACAGCTCATCAATGATCAAAGTTGTAGGCCTAATCAGATGTTATATTTTTTCTTGAATTTAATATTCCTTTTACTCACAGTCTCGCTGATTATCTTTAACACTGATGTAGGTTAGTCTAGGCCCTGGTTAGGGCCTATACCTTTTCAACTCCAGAATAAATGTCTATAGCGACCAAGAATATTGATTCCAACCTGACCTAAATAAAGCTTTGGTTTTGTGGCGGTAGCTGGTAGATATATATGCCTAGTATATCTACCCAGACATTGTACAAGTTCCGTGTGTGTACAATAATAAATGTGTAGTCTAAGCCTAGATGGTGGGGTATCTGCTGGTAGGTGAAATATACTATAGGCCCTATCTCATAGAGGCAGGCGACATGCTTGGTTGCCTTTCTCCCAGATGCTATACAATATAGGCCTAGGCAAATTTCATTATAGGAGTGGCACGTTGTGAAGCTAGGCTAAATTAGGCCTATCATTAAATCTATAAATTCACCAGGTAGGCGTCAATATCTTCATGTTTACCAATCGGCCTACCCTGTGCTCTTGCCCTGTCACGGTCTGACGCACGGTCTAACAAGATTGATATACATTTACTGTTATTCAACTTGATCTGAATATAATTAGGCCTAAAGTGTCGACATTAAGTTATTTATTATTATATTTCATATATCTTTAATATTATTATCTAAAATCTTGACTGACTTAATTACATTTGTAAACAAAGAAACTATGCCTACCGGTAGTGGTTCATTATACTATGGTAGACTACACGTGCTCCGGTGAATGTTTACAAAACAATGATGTCATCCAGCTGTCGGCAGATTGGTCAAAAACAACGGATGTTGTGGTGTTTCGTGCGATATGATGATCGTGCATAAATTATTTGGCACTTGGCGATAAAGATTAAAATATAAGGTACAGATCGCGTTAGTGAAACGGTCAGACAGAAAGATCTTTAGAACACTGGATGATTTTTAGTCTAAGGATATTCTTGCCTAAAGATCAGTGAATGTTAGTGAAATGGCCCCTGGTGGGGTCCCGGCTAGTGTCACAGCATTAGGTAAACTTGGCAGCAAAGGGTCGTGAAAAAAGTGGCAAATGCGACCCATTAACACCAAAATTAATATTATCAAACAATATTTCTATACTACCAAGTTCCATGACCATGATCATTTTTATACAATGCAATACAATTTTAATGAGCCGCTAGATGTATAAGATGACCCGCCACATATAGGGAATGCCCTCAACCTTATTTCATCAGGGTGGCGTTTCACTAAGCGATCTTTAAGGCAAAAATGATCTTTAAAACGCCAAACCCTCCTTAAATAAAGATTTATCCTTAATTAAAGATTTGACTGTTTCACAAACGATCATTAAGGAGTGTTCTTTAAGTCAGCCGTTTCACTAAAGATTTTTAAGGCGAAATCTTTAATTATAAAGATGAGATCTAAGGAGTGGTCGGGGGCACTCTTTAAACAGTTAAAGACGATCTTTAACATAATGTTTATTCATGAATTTGACTCTGTATTTTATCATTTGTGTAGAAAACGACAGTTCATGAATGATCAAAGTTGTAGGCCTAATCAGATGTTATATTTTTTCTTGAATTAATTATTCCTTTTACTCACAGTTTCGCTGATTATCTTCAACATTGATGTAGATTACTCTAGGCCCACTGTTTAGGGCCTATACCTTTTTCAACTCTAGAATAAATGCCTATAGCGACCAAGAATACTTGATTCCAGCCTAACCTAAACAAAGCTTTGGCTGTGTGGCGGTAGCTGGTAGATATATAGGCCTAGTATACCTACCCAGACATTGTACAAGTTCCGTGTGTGTACAATAATGTGTAGTCTAAGCCTATATGGTGGGGTATGTGCTGGTAGGTGAAATATACTCTAGGCCCTATGTCTCATACAGGCAGGCGCCATGCTTGGTAGCCTTTCTCCCAGATGCTATACAATATAAGCCTAGGTAAATTACATTATAGGGGTGGCACGTTGTAAACTTAGGCTAATATAATCTAGGCTTATAATTAAATGTATAATTTTACCAAGTCGGCGTCGATATCTTCATGTTTAACAATAGGCTTACCCTGTGCTCTTGTCCTGTCCACGGTGTGACGCACGGTCTAACGAGATTGATATAAATTCACTGTTAATCAACTGGATCCGAATATATTTGGGCCTATAGTGTCGACATTGTGCTATTTATTGTTATATTTTATATATCCTCAATATTATTATCTAAAAACTTGACTGACTTAATTATATTTAAAAAAAGAACCTAGGCCTACCGGTAGTGGTTCATTATTCTATAGTAGACTACACGTGCTCCGGTGAATGTTTACAAAACAATGATGTCATCCAGCTGCCGGCAGATTGGTTAAAAACAACGGATGTTGTGGTGTATCGTGCGATATGATGATAGTGTATAAATTATTTAGCACTTGGCGATAAAGATTAAGACATAAGGTAAAGATTGCGTTAGTGAAACGGTCAGACAGAAAGATCTTTAGAACACTGGATGATTTTTAGTGTAAGGATATTCTTGCCTAAAGATCAGTGAATGTTAGTGAAATGGCCCCCTGGCCTTCAGAGTTGACATTTGAGTATATTGTTTCAGGTATACGTATAATTATTATAACTATATAGAAACGATCACATTTCGTTCACAAAATATAATCAATTTATGCACAATAACAAGAAAATGTCATTATTGTGAAGGTTACGCACATAAGGGTAATGTATCGTCTTGCAAATAGAGTACCCCCTTGTCACTCAAGTGCAACTGGGACAACTGAGTAAGGACTATAGCTTTACGTCCGGAATTAAATTCACATTTTGTGATGAAAGCTTGACACTCAGGCAAGTGCATACTAAGAGGTTTTCTAAATATTAGGGAATCGTTTTCGTTGGATGCTCAAGTTGGATGAGGTATTATTTATTTATTTAATTTTGGTAAGGGGTAATTTATCTGGCATTTTTTTAAAAGATTTTGATGGTGGTAAAACTGTACTAGGTGTTTTTGGACCTCAGTAAGACTTTAGATACTATAAATCATACAATATAAAATGTTATGGATACATTATATAAGTACGGAATTTGTAGTATGGCACATGCCTGGATTAAAAATTATCTATATGACTGAAAGCAATATGTTTCACTTAATACGGTGGATTCTTCCTATGAAAAAGTTAATTGTGGAGTACTACAATGATATATTTTAGGTCCTTTGGCATTACTTATACACATAATATGATATATGTAACGCGTCATCTCTTCTGTTTTTTCTACTTTATGCTGACGATACAATTATGTCTGTCACAGGTAAAAGTGTAGAGAATTGTGATTATGTCAATGAACACGGAACTCCTAGTTTATTTGGGGGATGAGAAAATAATTTCTTGAGCTTTTGAGATAATTTGACCTATATGGCCCCCACAAATCCAAGATGGCCGCCGTTATGTTTTATTCATGATAAATAGTCTTGGTTTGTCACCTATGTATGTGTAATTTATGGTTTCTAGGAGACTTGGGGTAGATTCATTTATTGTGTAGTTGAGTTATTTTGACCTATATTTCACACATACATCCAAGATGACCGCCGTTTTTGCCATATTTTATGAAAAATAACCTTGTTTTACCACCTAGATAATATGTGTGATTTATCGTTTGTAGGTAGTTTAGGTCGAGAAGTTCATTTTGTGTTTTTTAGGTAATTTGACAAATATTTAAAAGAAAAATTCAAGATCTAAATTTTTCTTTATTTGTTGTACAAAGGACATCAAACATAAAAATAACCTTTGGGAGCAACGGTCACCGAATTACCAACGACGACTCAACTATTGGAATTTATATTTGAAAAGGGTAAATGTTAACTATATATTTGTTTTTTTAAATCTTTGTGTTTAGTCTAATTATATTTCCCGTGCAGCAATGTTCTTATCATCATTACACACACTGGATGAAAAAGGTTGTTCATCCCAAAAACAATCCATGCACAATTCACTGTTCATTCCCTATTGAACTACCGGCTGGTATCCAAGGCAAATAATATGGTGTTACATGGCACACATTTTTCATAAAAAAAATTGTGAGGCGTCGGCTTTACATACATCTGGCTTATGCCAGGAAGCATATGCCAAGAAAAAAACACTTTTGTCATACCAGAACTGACAGCATTATAATTATAAGGTGGGCTGCAGACATTTTTGAACTGGACAACTTATTTATTTCACTTCCTGTCTGCAATACTTTATTTATTTCACACTCTGTCTGAAGCAAAATTTCCCTTTCTTAAAATTGTTTTACTGTCTGCAAAGTTTGATGCCAAACTAGGTTTATTATTAATGTGGTGGTTAAGAAGACGAACAAAATGATCAGTTTCATTTAATGAAGCCGAGTGGAGCGAGCCATACAATTATTTCAAGGGCCAATAAATATTTATTTAAAACTTGTCCTTCAGATAATTATTTAATTCATGGTAACACAGTCTCAAAATATGTTTTTTCATAAAAACTCCAGCTCTTCCCCCCCCCTCCTTCTGGAGATTAAATGGTAGCCCCCTAAGTCGCTGATTTAAATATTGGAGATATTAACAGATCCATAATCTACACAAAATTATCAGCGTGTTTCGCGGCAAAAATGATGATGGGCGTTGACGACGTTGGATAAAGACTGATGAGAAATTTTTTTCTGCAAAAGCCTAAACATACAAATGCTATGTTTATGCTGCAAAATAGAAGAAAATAGTGAGGTTGTCTATATTTACGAGCGTACTGAAAATTTGTTATGATTTATTATTAATGTAACTGCTTGCAAAACATTTGTTGACTGCTCGATTTCAGATAAAATACTTATTTTGTTCTCCGGGTCCAGTAATTGATCATGAATTCCTGCTTTGTGGCGATGACCTGTGCTGTTTTAATATATTATGGTCTGCGAAGCCAAAAGGCAATAACTGTTCACTTAAAAAGTAAGCAGTTACTGCCTTTTGGCTTTGCACAGCAGTACTGGTTCACCGTCTGCGACGTCGGCCCAGCATTATAAGCCATAGTATCATTCTTCCATGCTAGTGGGATTTGACAGTGGGCCAGGGTGAGCAGTGGGACCGTTTGTCGGGACCTAGGACTCACTGGACCTGGATTGGGCATCAGCTGCATCCAGAGATAACTGGGTAACCAATGTGCGTCTGCACGCGTCCAGCTGTCACTGACAGCCAGTGAGTGACCAGCCCTGACCACGACACCCCCCCCCCCCAAGTCAAATCTGGTGCATTGCCCTGCAAAGGCAACCGGTAGTAACTGCTTACAGGTACTCATTTACACCTGGGTGAAGTGAAGCACTTGAGAATAAAGTGTCTTGCCAAAGGACATCATATCCCAGCGCTGAGATGGGGAACCATTATAGTTCTTTGAACATCATGCACCAAGCGGGTATCGAGCTCGCACGGCAGGCAACGGCATTTGCAAACGCTACGCTACCATTGTGCCACGTACGTCCCTCTCACTTTTTGTTTTTTTGTCTTTACTTGTGAACTAAGCAGTTACCGCTGCAGAGTGGTAAAGACTAATTAATCGCGAATCGTTTATAGAATTATATAAGAAAATACAGTTGAATCGCCCAATATCTGGGCTACTATATAAGTGTATCTGACAGAAAGTAGTTAGCAGGATTGCAATTCAGTAAATGATTTGTTTATCAAGGGGACCAGTACATACATATTTTTCACATAAATAGTATAATAGTACAAAATATAATAATAATAAAGGTTTGCGGTTGAACAAGCATTTTATTTGCCACGCAACTGCCGCTGAAAACTCATCCTGAGCCAACGGGCGAAACAAATAAACATCGAACGTATCCACCTCGTTCAACGCAATGATATAGTTTTTAGTTTTTGAATCGGTACGGAGCTAAGGTGCCCTTAGATCACCATCATTATAAATAATATGAGCGAACGAACGAACGAGCGAACACATTAATGAATAAACCAATTAATTAACCCTAATTTGGTTACACCAGTAGAATAGAATACATTTCGACGACAGTACAGCAGGACCAAGTATAGTCGGGTGGTCTGATGCTGCCATCCAACAGACACGAGGCATTGAACCAATGTTCTTTTAATGGTAGCACACTGTCTTTGACGCTGACCCAACAGCAAGACAACATTGGGTGACGTTTCCTGCTTGCTGATCAGTGTCGGGCGTGTGTACATGGAGATGGTCACCCTAAAGGCGACCACTGGAGCCAAGTAGATATACGAGACAGCAGCTTGTCGGGTTCGACCCTGGACGGCGTCAAATCACGATCCAGAACACTGGACACTCTAAGAACCCGCGGCGATATATCCAGGCTGCAAGGTGAGGTCGTAAATCTGTCTGAGTGGTCATCCACACTGGCTGGTTACCTTTGGTCAGCCTGCTGGCTGGTCAAGTAAGTGACATTGACCCAATACTGCTTTAATTTTGAGCCAGCGTCGCAGACGCTGGTCAAACATTGAAACAACATTGGGTCAATGTCTCTTGTCTGCTGGGTAGTCATCTGAATGGGGACATTTTCGCGTTTTTTCAGGTTTCATATATCTCAGGATGTGTAATTAGTCTAATGGCCAGTATGTTTATATATTTTAAAACTGATTCTAAACCAAACTCCCATCAGACAAGAGACGTTCACCCAGTGTTGGTTCAATGTTGGTCCGCCGTCTACGACTCCGGTCCAACATTGAACCAACATTGGGTGAAGGTATCGTGTTTGCTGGGCTAAAAATGTCACGAAAATGGGTAAATTATGTTGCGGAAGAAGTTGTTCAGTTTATAAAATAATTCAATCTAGGGGGGTGTCTACTTTTTCATGAACAGTAGTATTTTTCGCCACGGAAATTATGTTAGTATTTCGGACCAAGTGCAGTATTCTACCCTCGACCAATGAAAGTGTGGATGAGCCTGTCACATAATGATATTAGCCAATCACCGTCGTCATTCAGTTCTTAATTAAATTATGGGGTAGAATTAGGCGCAGTATTTCCAGCTCAAATAAATGTGATGTGAAAGTGAACAAATCAGCAGGCAATGTTTTGTCAGACAAATTAAAAAGTAGCTCATCATTTTATTAAATGGCTTTCTTATTAAATAGTATTCAGTTGAGTTTGAACGCGAAATGTGTAAAACGAGATAATTATGAGTTTTCGGGAAAATCATCCTGATGAGTGAATAGTTTGGTTTGGATGCGAGTGACGCTAATACAGGTAACATGGGCAGTGTTTCAAACAATATCACTGGACTTTTTCCATCAATGAATACTAGACACTCAATGTCCAAAAACCCGACGTGATTTCCACGTAACTGATTCTGTTGTACCTTGGCCCATTGTCAAATCCTACCAGCATCGCTCATAATAGTGGGCCAACGTCGTAGAAGGTGGCCCAGTACTGTCGTGCAAAGCCAAAAGACAGTAAGCTGATAATACGGCAGATTTGATGTACATTCCCCTGAATGCAATCTAACCTGAGATTAAAACGCTGACATATTTTTTGCATAAACAATGGAAACCATTTTTTTTATTTTAATGCGAAATCATCATAAACGTCTTACTTAGCTCTTTCTGCTTCATTGGAATACCGGTCTACGGCCGTTATAAATATTTGTGACCTAATAGCGCGGGGATAGACTTTAGACGTCAGAATCTGACGTCTGCAGACGTCAGATTCTGACGTCTAAAGTCTATCCCCGCGCTGTAAGGGCTTAAGAGACTACCTGTACAGAATATATAACTGGTTTGAGCCTATTTTTAAATAACCCCTGTTTTTATGATTGAATGTCAGCCAATAAACATGCACGGGCCGGTCCCAATACACGTCCGAGTCCGATAACCGCGACGGACCGCTCAACTTTAGCGTCTTACCACGTCTTACCACGTCTCACTAAGATTTAATCACTGTCGGAACACGGATTATCACGTGTGTTTCACATTTGTTGCAAGTCCTTACAACGTGTGCTAAAGTTTTGCGCACCGTAGAATGGGGTGAATAAAAACTATTTTGGCATTTGAATGTGTGTGTAGTGGTGCCTATTATTTTTTACCAATTTTTTTTCAGGGGATTTATATGTCCATACACATGAGGTACCTTATGGTGGCATTTTCAAAAAAAAAACAATAACAGTTTTTCGTTTTTTTTTATTAAAACTTAGCGTTCCTATTCACCCCCGAGATGGGGTGAATCGGAATATCAACCATATGGCTACCACAGGTCCTTGTGACCCCAATAGGGGGTGAATAGAAACAACGAGTGAATTTTAAAAAAATATACAGATCATTTCCCATCAAAATATGGAAACAAAATCTACTTAAAAAGTAACATTTTCAAAATAATAAAATGGGGTGAATAGGAACGGCAGGGTTATTGAGGTGTGTATTTTACCAAAGAAACTACAAGTAGGTACATTTTCTCATTTTGTGGATAATCACCCAACTATGTGTGTCCTTTTACAGAAAAATTGAAACCCATGTGAAAAAATAACGGTTGTCATTATTTATTTTTAGAATAATTGTACAATTAACATAAAACCTTCTGAATATTATATCTAATATATTGATTGACTGCCAGATGTATTATGGTTGATTTTATTTCACTAGGTGGTACCTGTAGGGTCAACGTTTTGTCCACCTCTCAATTTTCAACTTTTATCGACCATTTTTTTGGTCGCTATGGCAACCGTAATTTTTTCACAAATGTTTCAATTTTTCTGTAGAAGGACACACATAGTTGGGTGATTATCCAAAAAGGAGAACATGTGACTACTTGTAATTGCTTTGATAGAATACACACCTTAATAACTTTCCCACTTTTCGTCCCTATTCACCCCGCCATTCCTATTCACCCCGTTCTACGGCAGTTCAAAACTTTCTTCCGCGTCCGACGCATAGCACGTACGCCGCTCCCAGGAGTAGACCATTATATCCCTTTCAGCACGGGGACCGTCTTTATACATCAGAATCTGACGTCCACAAACGTCAGATTCTGACGTATAAAGACGGTCCCCGCACTGAAAAAATTAAAATATTTATAATGGTTGTGGACACATAACATAGGTATTCAAATGAGCCAGGAAGAGCTGACTAAGACACTTATGGTGATTTCGAATCGAAAAAAACCCTTTAATCTTCATGTTTTAGACAAAATAATTCGGCATTGTAACTGAAAACTGCTCTGAAAAGCCAACATTCAGTATTAGTTGTAACCATCAGTTTATGGTCATGATGCTACTAAGTCTGAGATCCTCCATGGTCCATGGTCTTATATGCAGACATGTCAGTCTTGTTTATCATGTTTATTGTAAAGTTATAAAATTGCAGTTCAATTTTCTTCTCACATTGTGTGCAGCAGTTTTCACAATGATTTAGGACTAGATGTGCGTTGCAGCCTTATATCGACATCAGACCATATCGCACTCTATAACACGATTAACAATAACCGTGGTGAATCAGTTTCGCCGATTTTTTATTCAATTCTGAAAATATAATGGACAAATATTACTGTATAATGTATGGCAGTTATATTATGTCTGACTTTATCGTGAGAGATATGGGAAAATACAGCAATGAATAAGGTCCAATGACTTATTGGTTGGACGAATGTTTTATTTTCCTATGTCGCACTCGAATGAACACTGTTTTCATCATTTATAATTTTATAGGCCTGGTCTATGAAAAATATTATAGGTCCTACAGTCGGATTCACATTAACGCTGATTTCTCAGGTAAGTCTCAACCAATAATTATTGTCATGAAATTTTACGAGCACTATTTTCTTGCGATGGGGCGACTACCCATTTTTCATTTTGCAAATATTGTATAGTTGAGAAGTTAATTAACATGTAGTAGATAAATAAAAATATTTCTCTCTTTAAACTCACTAGCTTCGTCTGAGAATTCATTCCAAGTCAAATGGTCTCATTTCTGAAATACTTATCAAAACTATAGAAAACGAAATTTTCAGGGTATGAATGGAAAATAGTGTGTGTAAATTTTTCAGAATTGACTGAAAAATCCGCAAAAAATCATCCACCCTGGATAATAAATGTAATGTGAATCGCAAAGTATTTCAGAAGTTAGATCATTTGACATGTAATGACATTCTGAGACGAAGCTAATGTGTTTGCAGAGGGCGACATTTTATTTATTTAACACATGTTAAATGGAATAACTTTAAAACTATATAATGTTCAGGGTGGTCACCCCATCAATAGAAAATAGTGCTTATAAATTTCAACACAACCGTTTGACAATTCACTGAGAAATCGGCGAAAATCATTCACCACGGTAATGTGAATCCTATTATCACAGCACAATACAATGAGTAGGCCTTACCTGTGGCAAAATGTGCTGAATATTAAACTTACGCCAGCTAAATCTTATGCACCATCACATGACAGCCCTGTATATTTCATTGAAAAAATATTGTATTGCTCTAAATTTAGTCTATAATTATTAATCATAATTATAATTTATTAATTATTAATTATTAATTATATTTACTATTATAATTATAATTATTAGTTACAATTTATTTACCCTTAAAAAATGTTGTATGGTAGGAATCAAATGAAAAGTGATATACAATTATTAAATTTCAAGATAATAGACAGATCAATCACATACTTCTGGGCATACGTATTTTTGTAAATAAATTTACGACTGATTCTACAAGTTTGTTAAATAAACCGCATTAATAACAATTATATATATTGAAGCAAAAATCGCATTAATACTGCCGTGCAAAGTCAAAAGGCAAAAACAGAATAGCTGTATTTATCAGACAGACAGATTGCCATATTGGCTGAGTGTAGCGGGTATAGATGCTCACTAATGAGACTGATTGGTTTAGTTTTACAATTCATCATGAGGCCACTCAGTAATATTCTGATATCCACAGTAAATAGCATTGTTTACATAGTTTTAATTTCCGCGAGTCTGGCGGAAATAAAACTTCAACTTATAATGAAATGACAGCGGATTGACCTATATCCAAAACATTTGTCTGTACTGCGCTGGAAATCCAAATATAAGTAGTAGTCGATGCATGTTTGCTTTGTACATCATATACATGTAGACCTATTCGTACCAGTGCTGTCAAAAGACGTCGGCTTGACTGCACCCCCCCCCCCCCCCTCTACAATTCTGAGCTTGTGTCGAGCAGTCGAACGAAGCCCATCACATTAAAAACTTTCTCTAATTTTCATTAAAAAAGTTAAGGAATGACACAAAGATAACCTTAATTTTAAGATTTTTAGTGGGACAGTATCTCCATCAATGTTCTGCAGTGTGTAAAAGTGAACAGTGACCGGAGAGATCACACGATGTCTGGAGCCTATCCCTATAAGGCTCTTAATCTCTCATTTTCATTAAAAAAATAGGATTCCCGCTAAGAATCCTAAAATTAGGATTATCTTAACTTTCTCTCATTTCCATTAGAAAAAAAGAAGATTTTCACTAAGAATCTCAACATTAATATTATCCTAACTTTCTCATTAGACAAGTTAAGTTTTGTCTTAACTTTTTCAATTGAAATGAGATTATTAATATTTTTAAGATTATTAGTGGGACGGGCCCTTGCTCTGCAAAGTCTACTGATCAGTCGGCTCTCAAACGGTAACCTAACTAGGTAATCTTATTTTCATTCACCTTGAGATGTCCTGATAAAATACTCAAGTGTACCTAAATATTCCCCACGAAAGCTCAGGCCTCCCTTATTGCGATGTATTTTACTATTTTTAATTTAACGATTTTTTGTCAAAACATGTCGTTTGATGCGAGGGAGCTTTATCCATATTCTCGCTAATTTATCTTCTTTAAATTTTCACCCACTTAGAGTTGTGTCTCGCTGCCGCGACCCACAACGCTAAGTTTGTGAAAATGTGTTTAATTTGGGAGCAAACGTTTGCAAACTTGATATTTAATTCCCCAAACCTGCATACTGACTGCACAGTGTATTTTGCATCGTTACACGTTGCACATTCGTACAGGCCCTCGTCAGCTGGGATGAAAAACTGTTGCTGATACAATAAATTAAAAATAATTATAGTCGTGGTGATTATAGCGCTTAAATAGTTGAAAGACACAATCCTGTGTTAGTGTAATGTTGGGCCATCATCTTTGACGCTGGCCCAGCATTAACCCAATACTGGGCAAATGTATCTTATTTCCTGGGATCATAGCATGATGTGTGTCACTGTATAATAGCACTGTGATAGCGGTCTTTCTGGGACTCGATCACAGAGTTTTGAGGTCAGGTGTGTAGTGCTTTCACCGTCCAGCATAGTGTACCAGACATCTCAATTTTTTTCACGTTTCGTGAAATTATCCGTATTTACCATAATTGCGTTCGTGCTTAGCTTGGGCGTGTCGCTATTCCTCCCAATAATAATTAGTCTTCAAGCAGCACGCAGCAATTTCTTCAAAATGCCTGGCAGGAAATCGTGATGTCTGATGATATGACGTGCATGCTGTCCGTCTAATTGCTATATTAGTTTGTTGACAGAATCTGACAGACGACGCCTGCGTTTTTATAGAAAACTTGGAGTTGTTGCATTACCACACATCTCTAACGTTTTAGCTGTCGATGTATTTAATTGGAATAAATTATTTTCACTGGCCTGAAGTTGTGTCTGGCCGACGCGATTCACTTCAGTAGGTGAAAATTATTCAGATTTGACAAAATAGAGCTCAGCGATTTTTAAATATTGCTGATGTTACGTTTTGTCTTGAACATGTTTGAAAGCTGGTACTTTGATGATAAATGTATTAACAAAAAATATATAATCTTGCCCGGCAGTAAATGGGTTAGGTAAAGTAAAAATCGGTTTGTGAAAGAGAGACAAATCGGAACGTGTGCTCACAGCGGTGTAGTAATATCATATTTGATGAAATTTCTAACAAAATAGCAGTGTACATGGTGCGTATTCTCGGCCATCTTGACCAATCAGAAGCCTACGATACATCGTAACTTGTACGAGAATACGAGCCCACCCAGCAAACACGATACACTGAAACAAAGTTGTTTTAACGTTGACCCAACGTCTTCGAGTACCTGTGGCATAAATATGCTAAATCTGAAACTTACGTCTACTAAATCTTATGCACAATAAGGGGACATGCACTCATAAGCCTCTAGTGTTCAAAGTGTCATAAGTGCCAATCAGATAAGTGCCACATATGCCACTTTGAATGCTAGAAGATGAAGTGATACACGTAACTGTGATTATAATAAAAATATGATGATTTTCACGTACAAAAAAGACTTGAATTAGCGCTGCTAAAACTGTTTTTGTCCACAAACTGAGATTTCCATAACAAAAATTATGCCATAGGATTTTTCGCGAGTGTTATTACAAACGCATTAGGCTATCTACTGTGGTTACAAAGCTCTGATATGGTGATAGAAAACTACGTGCATCTAATGGGTATATAGTTTTCACCCAACACTTAAAGCAACTTTTCCAGTGGCTACGCTACGTCTTACAAAGACTGCATTTGCGCACTAATATTTGTAATCGATTGATCATAGAGTGTGTCCCTTTTATCCTATAATATTTTTCGACTATATAAAGCAATAACCATGTATTGATTTCGGTCAGAAACAACAGATGAAGTCTATATATTTTGTTAAATCAAACCCTATGATAGAAACAATTTATTTATATATTTTAGCTCGTGATTTAAATATATGTGTGTAAATTGGCCTTTTCTATCGGGTCATATTCTGGGAAAAGCAGTGACGTCACCGGTAACCCTTTTGAATGGCTACTCGGTGAAAATAGTGTTATATAAGACCCCTTCTCCCATACTTCATTGTATTAGATTGCGGGAGAAAAATATTGCAGGTCAAGGCTATTCATTTGCATAGATTTAGAGTTTCTTTTTGTAGACTATTATTTGCCACCATGTTAACCCTTTCAGGTCTGACATAGCTATTGAAATATTTACAAACCGCGAATTATTATCGCAATTGTCGACTCTTGTTAGATGAAAATGACTTGAAGTAGGTGGCAAATTAAATAAATAGCCATACTGTTCAACCTTCAAGTGCAGGGATCGACTTTAGCCGTCAGATTCTCGTGAATGTCGATCCCTGTGCTGAAAGAGTAAACATACTTAAAATGGCCGTAGACCCATATTATATGTATTCAAACGTAGCAGAAAGAGGCAACTAAGACAATAACTATCATAATCTCACATTGAATAAAAATGTTTTTCTATGGTTTGTAAAAAGGTCTAAAACAGTTTCTTGAAAATGTTTGTACTTCACGAGTCATGTGTAAGAAAGTATGGGATGGATTAAACTGGGTGATGGTGTTTTAATAATGTTTACGCTTTAAGATCTAAATGTTACATATAGTAACTCTCTATCCACCGCGAAAAAATACTAAAATGAAGCAAAACATAATTAATGCAAAACCAGAAAAAACATATGCTCATTTCTTCTTTATTTGTTTTTTTTCAGAACGAATAAAAAGACCGAAAACGGCAAAAGGTGTGTTTAGCATTTTAAGGGGTATAAAGAGCCTAATTAATTTGTAAAAAAACATCGCAGCCAAATATGTTTTTTCAATTTGAAATCATCAAAATGTCTTCGATGTGTCTTTCTGGTTTATTTGAATACCTATATTATGGACCTACGGCCATTGGAAGTATTTTTACTCTTGCAGTGCGTGTATTGACTTTAGATGTCAGATTCTGACGTCTACAGACGTCAGAATCTGACGACTAAAGTCGATCCCCGCGCTGTAAGGGTTGAGGGCTAGAACAGCATCTGGGATCCATCAAACTAAGAATC